>PVIU01013604.1:16211-55313 GCA_004026605.1 Ondatra zibethicus | reverse complement strand
TAACTGAATTTCAACTTTAATTTGAAGGGAAACTGTGTTATGGGATATGTTTAAAAAGAGTTCATTGACATTCAAAATAGTAAATAGTGAAGTCGTTTTCAAGAGAAGAAAGTATAATGTAACTAAAGAACTCTACAGGGAGCTGATAGTAGTTCAGGGAAATAAATACTGTTAATAATTTTAACCTTTAGAAATTGTGATATGAAATTTTAATATTGTGCCCAAGCTTTCTTTTTTTATATTACCTCGGGGAATTGGTAGCTCAGCTAGCCATTTATAAGTCAACTATGCAAATATTCAACTAAATTGTGAAATAAATCCAAATTATATATAAGGTTTGTATTATTTTTATGGGACAAATGGTTAGAAAAGATGGCTAGAAAAAATATTTGATTTGTATTTGTGATGAAAAAGAAATAATGACAAGTCCCGGTATGCAAATGATCTAAAGTGAGCCCTACAAATTCCAATATGGAATTTGACTTGAAGAGGCTGATGGAAGAAAAGAAACTACAAAAAGTCCTGGTTGGTATATAAGAAAGCAGGCTGAGCAAGTCATAGCATACTATCTATAAGCAATGTTCATTCCTCCATGTCTTCAATTTCAGTTCTTGCTTCTAAATTCCTGACTTGAGTTCTTGCCCTGACTTCCCTTAGTGTAAACTATAAGATGAAATAAACCTTTTCCTCCCCACATTGTTTTTATTTGTAGTGTTTACCACAGCAATAAAGAATAAAGTGGAATAGGCAGTAATAACCCCCCCAAATACCCACTATTTATTAGAATAACATCAGTTTGTGGGTCACAATTTCAGTGCATGAACTCCAGGATGATATAAACCTCGATGCCACAGTAGGTAGCCTGAGCATGATCTAACTGAATCATATATCTGATGTTCATATGACAAATCTAGAAGAACGGAAAGTGGTTGGAAAGTTGAAACTCTTGATTCAGAATGAGATATTAGATGTGCACAATTTGAAATTGATTTGTTTCTTCAGATGTCAGGGTCTCAAGTCATGGTTATATGAACAGGTGCATAAGTGAAGTAGCAGAAATCATTGGGAAGATAAAAAGCAGAAAGTCAAGATGGCTGGGTTATCCCATTTACACAGAATGATAAAGACGATACCTGAATAGGTGCTAGTCTTCATGGAGACTTGGAGTTTGACAGACCACTAGCAGAGAGCAAGTAGTGATGCTAGATAATGCAAGTCTCACAGCTCTATGGAAGATGGGAACTGCATTATGATTTCTCCTTGGAAAAAGTAACGAGTGTCTCTTCACTCAAGACAGGGCACCGAAGACAAACTAAAGAAACAATCTGATGCAAGCTAACATAGTGAGCCAATGAGTTTATTTGGGTTACTTCTATGAACATGTGGTGTAGGAGTTCCTTCTGCTTGTGTGTTGCTTTCATTGGTTAATGAATAAAGAAACTGCCTTGGCCTAGTTGATAGGGTGGAACTAGTAGGTGGAGAAAACAGAACCGAATGCTGGGAGGAAGAAGGGCAGAGTCAGAGAAGCCATGGATCCTCTGCCTGCGATGGATGCCGGATAGAATTTCCGGTAAGCCACTGCCACGTGGTGATACACAGATTAATGGAGATGGGTTAAACTTATAGGTAAGAGTTAGACAATAAGAAGTTAGAGCTAATGGCCAAGCAGTATTTTAATTAATACAGTTTCTGCATGGTTATTTCAGGTGTAAGCTAGCCTGGCGGCCGGGACAAAAAAGCGGCCTGCTCCCTCCAACAAACATGGTTCTTCCAAAGACAGCTGCACTACTGAAAATCTCAACTTAGCATGGATGATTTTATAGATTTAGTGCATCAGTGATTCTTCATATGGGCACCACAGTCCATTTGCAGTCCATTTGAATGCACTTATAATGAATACATGGTTACAAAAAATGTGTCAGTGTTGCACTAAAGAAAGAAACTAAAGTATTTAAGTATTTCCCATTGCTGTCATTTGACTAGGAATACCTCAGACTGAGCTTTCTACTTTGCTCTCCCTGTATGATCTGTGGTCCTCATCTATCCGTTTTATGAATCTGAATCTCTGCCTGAATTCTACCTTGTGAAACGTCTGTCCCTAGCTATGTGTGTGTCTGTGTGTCTGAGTGTCTGTCCCTAACCATGGGCTTTACTCTCTCCTAACATCACAGAAAGCATCACTTGAATGGAGGGAAGGGGTACTTTACAGAATCTTTAACAGAGTTTTACAAGGGAAAAACCACTGACTCCAAATAATTCTAACTGACCCAGATAATAAATACCATCAAACACTATCTACATGTTATGTATATGTAGCATTTATGGTGGGCACTTATTTTTACAAAATAAGGCCTCTTTCAGCCTTTTTTCTTTTAGCAAATAATAATCATAAAACAAACATTATAACAACCCATGTATCATTTTGTGCCACTTTGTCTTACAATCCTCCCTCCCCCTCTTTTGCAGGATTCCCTGAGATCTACCTAATGTTTGGCTGTGGGTCTCTTCCTCTATTTCCATCAGCTGCTGGGTGAAGGCTCTCTGATGACAATTGGGCTAGGCATAAATCTTGGGTCCCTAGGATCATCCTGTCCTATGGTAAAGCAGCCAGAGATGTGGGTCAGGATGGATATGGAAGTCAGGGGAAGGAGTTCCTTCTTTTATTCTTATCACAATTCTTTTTTATTGAAAATAGGTTTGCCCGGCGATCTTGTTTGCTTCCAATTTCCAGGAGGATCTATATATGTTTTTCTTTGGGTTCACCTTGCTGTTTTGCTTCTCTAAGCTTGTGAGCTATAAGCTTAATGTTCTTTGTTTATGGCTAGGGTCCACTAATGAGTGAGTACATGCCATAATCATCTTTTTTGGGTTTGGGATATCTCACTAAGGATTGTGTTTTCTATTTGCATGCAAATTTAAGGGTGGAGGCATGGGATTGGGGATAGGGGTGTAGGTAGGGGTGGGGGGTGAAAAGGAGAGAGAGGGAGAAGACAGAAGGGATGGACTGGGGAGAGCTTGGGGGAGTGAGAGGGTGGAGATGGAGGAAGGGTGGATATTGGAGAAGGGAATAAGATATCTACATTAAGGGAGTCATTTTAGAATTGGCAAGAGTCTTAGCTCTAGAGGGGATCACAGGTGTCCACGGGGATGTCCCCAGCTAGGTCCTTGGGCAGCAGAGGAGAAGGTGCCTGATCTAGCCTTGACCCATAGTCACATTGATGAATATCTTGATCATCACCATAGAATTTTTGTCCTATGGATGGAGATAGAGACAGAGACCCACATTCACATCAGAGCAATGGACTGAGCTCCCAAGGTCCAGTCGAAGAACAGAAGATGGGGGAAGATGAGCAAGGAAATCGGGACCGGGAGAGGCTGGTCCACCAACCGTGACAGTGTGCCTGATCTAATGGGAGCTCACCAAATCCAGCTGGGCCAGGACTGAATGAGCATATGATCAAACTGGAATCTCTGAATGTGGCTATCAATGTGGGCTGACTGAGAAGCCAATGATAATGGCACTGGGACCTATCTCTTCTGCATGTATTAGCTTTTTGGGAATCTACTCTATATGGATGCACACCTTCCTAGGCCGGGATGGAGGGGGGAGGGCCTTGGGCTTCCCACAGGGCAGGGTACCCTGCCCCCTCTTAAGGAAGCAGGGGGAGGGAGGAGAGTTAGTGGGGGAGCGGGAGGGGACTGGGAGAAGGGGAGGAAGTGTAATTTTTTTTGAATGAAAATTAAAAGAATATAAAAAAATTGAAAAAAAGTTAATAGGTTTTTATATGATATATTCTGGTTATAGTTTTTCCTCCCACAACTCTTCCCAGATCCTTCCCACTTCTCTACCCACTCAACTCCATACCCTTTCTTTTTTCACTCATTAGAAAACAGGTATCTAAAAAAGAAATAATAATAAAATGGGCTAAAATAAAAACAAGCAAGTTAGAATAGGACAAAACAAACAAATGAACAGAAAACAAATCACCAAAGATAAAGCACAAGAAACATAGATGCTGAGACACATATATTTGCACACACAAAACCCATAAAAACAAAATAATAAATCTCTTAAAAGCCAGTTTAAAAAACAAGATGGGTACAAAATAGGATAGGAGTCTAAGTGACCACAATAGGATAGGTGTCTTAAGTGAACTCCAGGTGAATTACTAACTTTGACTATGAGTAACAGCAAAAGTTCCAATTATTTTTTTTTAATTCAAGGGATATAGTTATCAAAATCTATCTATCTATCTACCTATCTATCTATCTATCATCTATCTATCTATCTATCTATCTATCTATCTATCTATCTATCTGTACAGAAAATGACTCACAAAGTAAAAAAAAAAAACTGAACTTTCCTGTGATGTTTGCAAACAGTTCTGCTGCTCTGAAAATCTATGCACAACTATTACTGCTATGTAATGCTGGAGAAAGGCTTTGTGACTCTTGTAAGTTTCAGGGGCTTCCTGAGACTTATTTTGTTAACTTCCTGAGTCGTAATTGAATGTTTCAATATGGAGGGTATTGGAAACTGTAATCTTACTTCTTACCACAAAAATAAATCACTTAAGGCCCAGGAAAGAAAGAAAAAGAGTAAAAAGCAAACAAACAAATCTCTAATGGAAATAGGAAATCATATTTTCTAAGGACACTTATGTTTCTTTTAAAGTCATTTTTAAATAACAGATTATAATCACAAGAGTGGGAGCTGGGAGAGATGGCTAACCAGGTAAGATTTCAGTTCCCAACACCTATACCAGGCTGTGCACAAGCACAGCTGTTACTCTAGCTCCAGGGCATCTCTTTGCTCTGTGAGAGCCTCATGCGTGGGGACAAACACACACACAGACACACACACGCATGACACATGTGCACATAATAAAATAATGCACCTCTAAGAATTTAGGGAAATCATAGTTGTAATTGTGAATGATGGAAAGAAGGTTAGAGAAAAATACTGTGATCATGACAAGAAGATATCTAGATCCTTGGAGTGATATGAAGTATTGTGAATTTGGAAGAACAATGCCATGTAGTTATCCTGCTGTCTTGGAACCAGGTAGCCTTATGATGCTGGGCATTAGCTTCCTTTGTAAACAGAGCTGAATAATTGTGTGCAAACTGCTATTCCCTTGATCCAATTTCCTATACAGAGTTAGTAAGATTTACTTTCTTAAAATCTTTTCCCAAATATTTCATTTTGAAAGTACGGCTGCATATGTTTGAGTATTGCCAGTGGGGAAATTGGTGGCTATGACAGTGATCCTTCAGCTTGAGCAAAATAGTTCTTCAATGAACAAAGACTTGAAGTAATATATTGAGTTTAGGATTAAGTGGCATGAATAAGTACTTGCATTGTGTGTGATGCAGTGCACAGCTAAATTTCCACCAATGCAGTCAGTAAGAGATGGAGGCAGAAAGATTCTAAAATCAAGGCCAGCCTGTAGTATATAAAAATACCCTCTCTTACAAACTTCTTTTTGTTATATTGGTTAATAAAATATATTTATTAACTGTGCATTTATTTATGCACATATTGGAATAAGAAACATGGAGATCTAAAATCTAGTCTTCTATAAATACCTATTACATCCAAGAAAATTATCTATAAAATTGAGTACAAAGTTCAGATGACACTTAAGTAATGCACTGCTTCTTCAGAGCATCAAGAGACACAGCAGTACCTCCACTTTTGTAGCTATGGTTTTGCTTTCCACACTTTAGTTGTTCCTGATGAGAAAATATTAGAAACAGGTTACCAGAAGTAAACAATTTGTAGGTTCTGAGCAGTATTCTGAGGCATCATGCTGTCCCATGCTGTTCCACTCTCTCATTAGTGTACCCACATAGGGCACACTACTCTCTCATCATCATCAGTTACTCCTGCAGTATGTGCAACGCACTCATGAGTCATCTCAGGTAGCAACCCCACTGTTGAGGTGTGCCACACTGTAGTGTTTATTCAAATAACTTTATCTTTAGTTAGGAAAAGCACAGTAAAGGTAATGGTGAATACAAGCTATAAGATGCATCTTTTCAATGAAAGAGGGAAATAAGTTTGTAACTTAGAACAAGAAAAGATTGTATGCTGAGGTTGCTAAGATCGGCAGGAAGAACAAAATTTAACCCATGAACTTGTGTAGAAGGAAAGTAGATTTACTAGCTTTGCTCTCATATCTCAAACTGCAAAAATTACAACCACTGTGCCCAGTAAGCATTTAGTTAAGGTAGAAAATGCATTCAACTATGTGCACATGCACACATAAGAATACCTGTGTTATCTGTATTATCAGGCATCAATGAAGATGCTTGGGGACACATTCCATACTGGTAAAGGTGGTGGCTGTGTAGAAAAAGCATTTATCACTATCATTCTTGCAATAAAGACTTCATTGTTTGTTTCCAAACTTTAAGAAACATTGATAAAATAGCTACAAGGACACAGCACAAATTCAATTTACAATCTTCACATAGATATTTATCAGGACAGTCACAGGTATACATATTAAATTATCCCTTCCATATAGGGACATTCTGCCTATTTATTTATTTGTCTATTTATTTATTTATTTATTCATTTTTAAGGTAGAATATTGCTTTGTTCTTTAGGTCACGGCTTTTGAAACTTTTTCTACTTCCAAACATTTTACCCCAGTAAATTTTTTGTGACCCTGGATATACAAGCACACTAAATACTTATATAAACCAATCATTTGCTAATAATAAATCAGTATTTTAGCAATCATTACACATAAAATCAAAGCAAATTTGTGTATTAATGAGATAAATATGTTGGAGAAGACCGCTTGTTGGTGCCTGACCACCCGGCTGGCTTAGACTCAAAATAATCACTAAGAAACTGTGTTAGTTAAATTACTTCTTGGATTATTAGCTCTAACTTCTTATTGACTAACTCTTACACATTAATTTGACCCATTTCTATTAATCTGTATATTACCACGAGGTCATGGCCTACCAGCAAAGTTTTAGCATGTCTATCTCTGGCGGCAGCTCCATGGCATCTCTCTAACTCCACCTTCCTCCTCTCATGTTATAGGCCAAGCCAGTTCTTTATTCATTAACCAATAAAAGCAAACACATAAACAGAAGGACCTCCTACACCATAAATGTACTTGTTTTACATAGTGAACTTAATCTTAGCTAGGATTTGGTAGTATGGGACATAGAGGGCTATTAATAGCTTTCAAAACTTATAGATATATTTGATTTTGTTCTCAATGCCAAGAACTCTGACTTCCATAAAAAGGTAGAACAAAAGAGGTGGGGATTGTATTCCAATCTTAAGCCAAAATTCATCTAACAATTATTTTATTTTTATTTAATTTTAAAATAATGATTGTTTAAATGAAACTGAAGTCAAATGGCAACCTTAATAGTAAATGTTTGTAAACAATATAATCAAAGATAGACTAATTTGAAATTTGCATGTGAGGAAAGAGGGTATGAAAACAGTTAATCTTTGTTGTTCATAAGTAAGCCATATGGTTCTGGAAGAATAGAAAATTTTCATGTAGAGTCAAAACACTGCAACATGACACATGGCTGTCGTAATTTTTGGTGGAGGTGTTTTAGGTAGTGTTGCATGGTACTGAATAGTGTGCCAGCATGTGCCATGGATTGTGCTCAGAAATATGGCTCCAGTGAAGTCCTGTACTACAAAACAGGTGAGCACTACAAGAGATTCTTTATATCAAATTTATGTATTTGACTTGAAAACAATTTTTGATTGCTTCAGATAAAGAAATATTTCACTACTGATGGATTTTTCATTACCTTTATATTCATTTGAACAACCACATTTGTGCTCAGTTTCCACAGTCTAAGAAGCTGGGATGTTAATAATGTGCTTTTGTTCCTATTACCCAACAAATTTCCCACCTCTTTATAGCTCACAGTAACCATTATTATAAATACAGTTTAGCTTTCTTAAGTAACATATAATATTTGTCTCTTTGTGTCTAATTTAGTTCATTCACTTCCCCGAACAGCTTTCATAAGTATCAAATTTGCTGCCAGTGACAGGATATCATTCTTTTCACAGCTGAAATATATTCAGGTGTGTGGGTGTATGTGTAGGTATGTGCATGTGTTTATGTGTGTATATGTAATGAGACATAATAGAAACATAATATACCTATACTATTTTCTTCATCCATTTGTACTAGAGGTCATCAATAATGATTCCATACCTTAGCTGTTATGATCATATACATTTGGATATCTGGTAAATACATTTTGTAAAATTAATTTTGTTGTATTACTTTAATACAACATATATAGATAAATATGTCTTTAAGGAAAGAGATGTAATAATTTAAAACACATGGCAATTTAAGGTAAGCTTAGCTGTTATTTAAAGAGTCAGTTTAAAACAGTTTACAGAAGATACTAGTGGTCATAGTGAAGAAATTTGAGAAGTTAAGCACAAAATTTATTAAGAAAGACACTTCAGAGAAATAATATCAATGAAGTAGGAATATAGTATTGCCACTTCTTTCCCAAATCAGAGGATTTCCATAAACATGCTGGTACATACCAGATGATGGTTGCTCTTTGATATACTTGTTACCTACTTGAGTATCAGCTGTAATTGCTCCCAATGTCTCACCTATCAAAAGGCAACAAGTGCTATCAGCATGATAGAGGGCTATGTCTGAAGTCAACATCTAGTTTCCTTGAGGTTTCTGCTTTCTTCTATGCTGTGGGATAACCCTTATAATTGCTGTGAATATATGTTGCTCTCATTGGTTGATAATAAAAGCTGCTATGGCCTATAGCAAGGCAGAATATAGCTAAGCAAATAATCCAAGTGGAGATATAGAGAGAAAGAAGGGTAGAATCTGGGAAGATACAAGCCAGCCCCCAAAATGAGCAGGACATACAGAAAATGAGGTAACAAGCCATGAACCTTGTAGTAAAATGAAGATTAATAAAAATTGGTTAATACAAGTATAAGGGCTAGTTAGTGATAAGCCTGAGTTATAGACTAAGCATTTTGTAATTAATATTAAGACTCTGAGTGATTATTTAGGCTAGCTGTGGGATGGGGCTGAACAGAGAAACCTTCATTTATACTTCTGTCTCTACTGTTAAGGAGGATTAGGCTAAGTATTGTCTTTGTTTCCATACCTTTTAAACCCAGTCTAGATGGCAAGCCAGAGGCTTGCTGTGCTAAGGGCAGCAGAGGTCTTCAGCAAATCCCCCAATTCCACATCTCATTTTGTTTAGACAGATAACAAGAATTCCAAATTTGATTAGTTTGAAGAACATGTGGTGTAATTGAGTGGATGGTGGATATGAATATTAGGTTTTCTTGAGTTTTTATAGAATGTGAAATAGAATTTCTATGTGTGTGATTTAAGAAATTTTGTACCTAAAAATTTAACCATGGCAGTTAAATAAAATAAAATAGACTCACTAGATATAACATTAAATACAAATAAAAATAGATTTTAGTCTTGGTAGAAATAAAAGGCATATGTGTTAGAATAAATTAGTAGATTTTACTGTAAGTTATTCATGAATTATTTTAGTAATATGAGTGTGGACAAGCTCTAGATATGCCAATGTTGCCACTTCTCTCCTTAGAGCTGGACTTCTTGCTCTGGGGTTCAAAAATATACAAATTTCATTTTTATTCCAAAATTAATAATTCATGTAGGAATTTTAGTAATTTATATAATAATTACAGCAATTTAGGTAGCAGTTGTAGTAAGTTCAGGGTATCACTGAACTGGAATGCAAGCCATTTGCAAGCATCCTGAATAAATCTTGCCCATTATTAAAATGTCAAATTAAGAACCAACTATTTTCATTACACCAAAACATCAGATGCCTTTAAGTAAAGTGATTCCAAAGAGCAGTTGAATTAACATAAACTATTTTTAGAATGATGTTATTTATTTCTGAATTTCTGACAGTTTTCACAATTTAAAATAATATCATTTCTGTAGGCAGATTTAAAACTCTTAAAAATAATGGGGCAAATATATGGAGAGGTTGAAATTGTTGAATCAAGTATTTTGTAAATGACCAAGAGCTAACTTGAATTAAATTCACAGAAACAAGTATATTTCCTTTTAGTATAATTTATGTATCTACTTAAAAAAATCTTTGATCAGAATAGATACATTTGCAACACTTTTGTTATCAGTAAATATTTTTTGGGTTTCAGAAAAATATTGACCTTAGCCTCAAAATGAGCTTGATTCTGCAATATTTGTATTTTTTATACAGAAACTTTTAAAAGGTAAGTATCCTCTGAAATGATTTGTTCATATAGTCACTCTGCTGTTCGATACCCAGCATTCAACACAGCTTCAGAGATCTTGATAATTAAAATTTTATTTCATTTTTCCATTTCATTCTATGTAGTTTATACATAGTTTATGCTTCTACTCACATTATTCACCATCTTACATTATGAAATTAATTCATAATTATTTTACATTTAAAATAAAAACATATAGGTAAAAAGAGGTATGGAAAGACTCACACAACTGTGCAAACTAAGAGGTTTAAAATCAGAGGTAGACCAGAAAGCTAGAAAATAGGGAGGAATTATTGTTTAGGTTTGGAGGTGGTATTCCTAGAGATCCTGCTTTCTTCTGGGGGATCCGCAGCCCCATTTCTCAAAGTCTTCAGCTGAACTGAGGAGAAAAATATGCTTTATTTAAAGTCTTCTGGCATGCATATTTTAAATATGTTTATGGAAACACATATAGAATAACATTTGAGCCCAATATCTTGGTAGTATGGACTAGACAAGTAGATAGAAATTTACACTTACTGGTTGAGATGTTATTGATGACAATTTTCAGTACCTTCTTCTGACCTGTGAGGACCACTTATACTTACAGGTGCATACAGACAGACAGACAGACAGACACACACACACACACACACACACACACACACACACGTGTGTATACACAAACTAAAAAACAAATGTTCTCCAAAAAGTGGAGACAGTGAAAATAAAGAAAACTTCAAATAAAATTTTTATGGAAGTAAGTATGAGGCTGAAACTAGCAGGAAAGGAATGTAATGCAAGAGCTGATTTGCTTTGTTGATTTCTTTCAAATAGGGTAATAACAAATATTGATGCTGTGACTAAATACAGTTAGAGGAAAAGGTAATAATGCCAAAGGGGAAGTGAATACTTTAGGAGTTAAGTCCCTTAGTACCAAGTCTAAAATACATTCAGAACATTGGTTGTCCCTTCTGGAGACACCAGGAAGAAGTGGTTCTGAGCTATCAGGTAGACACTTGAGTCAGTAGGCTAGTACATAGACATAACACCAACCAGACGCTTATTGCCTGAGTAGGAGTCCTAAATGCAAGCTATCATCCAAAGATATTTTCTATGTAAAGCAAGGACTGCTATAGATACTACCTGGTTTTTAGCTAAGGGATGGATTTGAACATTTTTTTTTCTTGGTGCTAGGGTCTAGAAATGAAGATTTCTTTTGGAAATGTTATTAACTTGTAAAGATTAATAAATGATTTGCCTTGTTAACTTGCATCTATTATTTTGAAAAATGATTTATTATGCAAAATAAAGTTCAAGCATATAAACTATTTATGTCCTAATTCCAAGACTGCCCTGACTTATGAAATATATATGAAATTATTTTCTAGGCCTTGTCCATTGCAATATGATCAAAATACTGAGTTACCTTGAATAAAATTAAAAAAAACAAGTTTATTTGGCTCTGTTTGACATCTAGATAATTTTACTCACATATGTATTTAAAGTTTCATTTAAAAAATCAAGAGTTAACAGTGCAACCCCCTTTTAATAATTATGGAGATGATGTATGTAATAACTGTACAAGTTTTATAATAGTAAATTGGACATTGGATGGTTTGATTTACTGTTGTACATTGTAACTGCATATGCATATAGCAGGAAATGCATCTTTGGCTATATCAATATATTCAGAAGATAGGAATTTAATAAATCCATACTGTTAATTACATTGTATAATTCAGCTTCATTTGATTGAATATATCCCCTATGAATTACTTGTTGAGATAATTCACTATAGTTATGAACATTTCAGACTATAAAACCTTATAATGCACTTCTTTGTAATTTTGAAGTTAAAAATTTAAAACTCTTGAAACTTTAGAATATATGCTATGCAAAACCAGTCTATTTCAATTCTACTCTGAATTCATTTGGAGTGTTCTACTAAAGGCCAGCATTGTAATACTAATTGGATCAAATTCCCTTAAGCACATTGTCATCTTTCTCTGATGTACAACAAAATAAAATAGCTGTCACTATAGATACAAAATCTAAAACTGAAATATAAAAATATCATTGCATATGTCAAAACACTAAAATGATATTTCTGCAGAGAGTTTCGCTGACTTTCCTTTTCATACATGGATTTGTGCCACCATTTTTACTGAAATATTATTTTAAAGGAGAGTATAGGAAATTTTTATATCTGTTTTTTTATCAACATTTAATAACAAAGTATAAGCTATTTATAACTACTTATAAATAACTTTTATGGACAAAACACACACCAGGATCTAGTATATAAAGTTTGTCTACAATGCACAATAAAAATGTCCCTAATTGTTCATGTTTCTTTAACAAAATACTGAGGAATGATTTGAGTTTTTATTTCCTTTAATCATATTAATTTCTAATAAAAAGTAGCTCACTTTCATTGTTATATTCTGGAGAGGCAGGGAAAAGTTGCATCATATAACATATTCTGGCCTGTGGTCTTATTCATACGACTCCTTTACCTATTCCTTGCTTTTCCACTCATGAAACCAAGAAATGCACTTGCTCAGTTTTCTTCCCTTCATTCAAACCAAAATACCCAAACTTTGGATATGGATCTTGAATTTGGTCAAGGTCATCTACCATTGTATCTTTAAAGTACAAAACTACACAAAGGTTGATAGTAGGATGGTATTTATTTGACTGCTCCCATTCATGAGTGGGAAAACATCCCATAATATACAGACATCATATTAAGCATTTTTATCTATATTCTTGTACTTTGGCCTCAGAACAATACAATAAAAAGGTTATGTACAAGTATATTTTGTTCAGTAAGGCTCACCAATGCCAACTGTCAATTGCTTGTTGGTCAGTGAAGATTTTAAAATGGGTCTCTGTCTTCTAAGAGGGCTCAAAATTTTTATCTCATGTTTCTTTTCATGAACTACTCTAACTCATGAAATATGTAACTGACTAAAAACCACATGATCCAGATCCTCATGGACTGTTAAGTCTAGAAGGCTGAAAATATACACATTAGAAAATAATAATAGCGCAAATAATTAAGATGTTAAATAATTACCTCGAGATAAATCATAACTCAATTAATAAACTAATTCATTAAGTGTACTATTGCCCTGAAAAGGATTATTTTATTATTTAAATTTAACTTGAAACTTATAAATCAAAACCTTTCATGTTAAATATTGCATTAATTCAGATTTATAGGTTAGAATGCTGTCAATTGAATGGTTTACACAACAGAAATCTCTTTTTCACAGTTTAGCAGCTGAAAAGCCCTAGATCATGATGCTGGCGACTGTGCGATCTGCTGAGGATCTACTTTCTTGTCATCTTCTCATAGGTCTAAAGAACAATACACTGAGGTATTTTTAATGAAGGTACTTATTCATTTTGTGAGTGTTTTAGCCTCATAACCTAGACATCATAGAAAATCTCTCAATACTGTCACATTCAAGTGTCCACATATCAAAACAATCTCCAAAGAAGCACAAAAGTTGAGTATATATGCATGAATACATATGCATATACATATATATTCTTTCTATATATGTATATATGCTCAAGTGTTTTTTTCTCTCTCTTCTTCTCTATGAAAGAGAGATTTACAGATTACTGGTTAAGTTGAAAGAGAAAATTAGGCATAGTTTATGTCTAATTAGAAAGCCCTGGTTGACTAGAGCTGAGGGAAGTTATATTGCTTAAGTGGTCAGCATCCTCTACACCAATAGTTCTCAACCTGTAGGTCATTACCTTCTTGTGGGTTGAACAAGTTCACAGTAACCACAACTCAGATATCCTGCATATTAGACATTTACATTATGATTCATAACAGTAGCAAAACTATAGTTATGAAGTGGCAATGAAAATAATTTGATGGTTGGGGTCACCACAACATGGGGAACTGATTAAAAAGTTGCAGCATTCCTGGGACTCCAAAAGGATGACACCCAAGTACCCAGGGCAATAGAGGAGAGGGGTCCCGATCTTGATTTGCCCTATAATCAGACTGATGATTATCTTAAATATCACCATAGAGCTTTCATCCAGCAACTAATGGAGACAGATGTAGAGACCCACATCACAGCACTGGACTGAGCTCCCAAAGTCCAGTTGAGTGGAAGGAATGAGAATGAGCAAGGAGGTCAAGACCATGATGAGTTCATCCACTGAAACAGTTTGCTTGAGCTAATGGAAGCATACCAACTCCATCTGTACTGGGAAGGAACAAGCACAGGACCAAACTAGTTCCTCTGAATGTGGTTGACAGTTGTGTGGCTGGGGCAGACTGAGGGGCCACTGGCAGTGGCACCAGGATTTATCCCTACTGCATGTACTAACTTTGTGGGATCCTGTTCTCTTTGGATGTATACCTTGCTCAGCCTAGATATGGTAGGGAGGGCCTTGAACCTTCCACAAGGCAAAGTGCCTTACCCTCTCTGAGTATTAGCTGGGGATGGGGTGGGAATGTGTGGAGGAAGAGTGAGGAGGGGAGGGAGTGGGAACGTGTATTGTTAGTTTTTTAAAAAAATCTAATAAAAAAGTTGCAGTAGTAGGAAGGTTGAGAACCACTGTCCTACACCATCATATTCTTAACTACTTTACTCTTTATTTACTTATAAACAAAACTATCTGATGAAGGTATCTGAGCTTATGTCTGATCTAAGAAGAGACTGGTAAATGTTGGGATCAAGGATGATCAAGTCAAATGAAATTTCATATCCAGAAAAGTGGAACAAAATTCTAAAATGATTTACAAAGAGTTATATTCAACAGGTATATCTGTAAAGGTAATGCTTATATCCTAAATTTTGTTGTGAGACAGAATATGGTAAAATGTGACCTCCTCATTAGACTAGCTGTATCATAAAGGTAAGACATATATGAGTTATAATTACTGTACCTCACTGGTTGATTATAAACTACCCCAAAGGATACATTTTCTTAAATGGCTGGATTCAAAACAACCAAACAAAACATCCTAGTATAGATTGTATCTGCACTGAAAGAATTAATGAGAATCAAAAAGTTCAAGAGGGAATAAAAAGTAGATGTTTATGATTTTAACTAGTGATAAGAAACTTGTGAAATGGAAGAAAAGGGTGAAAAGAACAGTAAGTTCTTTTCTGTTAAAGTTCCCACAGAAAGACCAAAGCTGATTGTCCACCCCAGGGGAGGGCCAAAGAATGAGACTCGCATGCTAAATTGGGTCCAAATTATGCAGAGCATTGTCTCCTGTGAAAACACCTGGACAGGATCATCATTAAAGCTAGAAAAATCGCAACTCTCAATACTTAGGTTTGCCTGCTCCAAGGGGCAAAAAATGGAGCCATGACGTTTCAGCTCTTCTTTTAACTCCTAAAGATGTAAATCACTCTCTTGATTGCCCATTCTTCCACGTGGAACTAGAGAACTAAGATGCTTCTGATTAAAATATAACTATCTGAAAAACAAATTTTTACATAGGAGGAAAATACAAAAATAAATTACTGAAAGGTATAATAAAATGATTACAGAACTCTTTCTACATCCAGGTTAAAAGCCTCTGTTTCTTTCTTTCTTTCTTTCTTTCTTTCTTTCTTTCTTTCTTTCTTTCTTTCTTTCTTTCTTCCTTCCTTCCTTCCTTCCTTCCTTCCTTCCTTCCTTTCTTTCTATTGATTTTTATTGAGCTCTACATTTTTCTCTGCTCCCCTCCCTGCCTCTCTACTACCTTTCAGCCCTCCCCCAAGGTCCCCATGCTCCCAATTTACTCAGGAGATCTTGTCTTTTTCTACTTCCCATGTAGATTAGATCCATGTATTTCTCTCTTAGGGTCCTCATTATTGTCTAAGTTCTCTGGGATTGTGGTTTGTAGGCTGGTTTTCTTTGCTTTATGTTTAAAAACCACTTATGAGTGAGTACATGTGATACTTGTCTTTCTGTGTCTGTGTTACCTCACTTAAATGATGTTTTCTAGCTCCATATATTTTCCTGAAAAATTCAAGATGTCATTATTTTTTTTTCTGCTGTGTAGTACTCCATTGTGTAAATGTACCACATTTTCCTTATCCATTCTTTGTTCAAGGGGCATTTAGGTTGTTTCCAGGTTCTGGTGATGATAAACAATGCTGTTAAGAACATAGCATATGTCCTTGTGGCATGATTGAGCATGCTTTGGGTATATGCCCAAAAGTGGTATTACTGGGTCTTGAGGAAGGTTTTTTCCTAATTTTCTGAGAAATCACCACACTGACATTCAAGGGGGCTGTACCAGCTTGGATTCCTACCAGCAATGCAGTAGTGTTCCCTTTACCCTACAATGTCACCAGCATAAGTTTTTGGCCATTCTTACAGGTGTAAGATGGAATCTCAGAGTTGTTTTGATTTGCATTTCTCTGATGACTAAGGATGTTGAACAGTCCCTTAAGTGTCTTTCAGCCATTTTAGATTCCTCTGTTGAGAGTTCTCTATTTAGGTCTGTAATCCATTTTTTTTATTGGATTATGTGTTCTTTTGATGACCAATTGCTTGAGTTCTTTGTATATTTTGGAGATCAGACCTCTGTCTGATGTGGGGTTAGTGAAGGTCTTTTCCCATTCTGTAAAGCCTCTGTTTCTTTGCCCACCTCTTTGACAGTATAAAATTTCTCACTGAATTCTCCTCTCTGGCTTGACCACCTGCCCTCTTCCTCCCACAAACTGATCAGGCCATTTTCTTCCCAGTCTTCTTTCTGGCCGCGTTCCCCCAAGGTTCCATTCTGTGACTATTTCCAGTGGGTCATAATTTGTAATACATATCACAAACAGGCTGGTTCTCTGTATTCATTCACTCACGTGTTCTTTCATGAACTAAGCATGTCTTTTTCAATAGTCTAACTGGAAAATGATATTTTGCAGATGTCTAACACAAGCACAGGTGTGTGCTCCTAGTCATTGATGTCTGCTTTCTGTAATTCTGTATTTGTTCTCACCTAGATGTAAAAAAAAAAAATGTCCTTTCATCAGTTTTCTCATTGTGCTTCCTCCTCAACTATGCTTTATGCTCTGTTACTTTTATTTGTGTTTGTGGAGGGGATGGGGTATAGATGCTCTGTTTAAGACTGAACACTCAGGTCTTAGCATGTTGGCCAGTCATGAGTCTTTTGGTTTACCATTTCTCAATGCAAACAGAAACTTCTCTGACTGAGGGTGAGATCAGTACTGAAATATGCATATAAACACAAATATTTAGAGGATGTATTAATATCATAAACATTCAGCAAAACAACAATATTAGACTCTGCATTGGTGTCTATGTATATGCATTGCCTAGGTTTCAGTACCATATGTAAATTTCCTATAGAGTAGGCCTAAACTCCAATCAGAAAGTAGTTGGTTACCTTTATAATAGTCCTCCAGTTATTACCCGAGTGGTACAATTACTTACAGGGTTAGTTCTTGGGTGAGTTTGCTGATGACTCTTCTCTTTCAAAAGCCTGTAATGCTCTTTCTGGCAGTATTAAAGCTGGCAGCAAGAAGGAAGCTCCAAAATCAGTAATAACTTGATTTTTATCTATCTTATAGGAAAAATGTATGGATATTTGACAACAGGGTTTTATCATCTAGCTAACTGAAAAGAATGTTAGAAACTCTGGATTGTTTGAGGGACTCTGGAATCTTCCTGATAAACAACTCATAATGAAGTTTCCTGAACAAGATTGGACCCATCAGCATCTTTCTATAGGAAACAGGGAAGGGCTGATAAAACCCCATCTTTTCCTTTGGGGTTACAAGCAGACAACGGTAGCATAAAGGGAGGGGCTCACACTTCTTGGAAAATCTATGAGCAGTTAAAAGTCACTAGGAGATGTGGAAAACATATTTTCTACAGAGAAACAGCCACTACAGGGAGGATTATATAGGGAGCAGGAAGGATACAGAGGAGAGGGGCAAAGGAGAGCTAAAATTAAGGGTCATTTGAGGGGTCATATGGATATATAATACAGTATAAGCTTTCCAAATTATATGCATGTTTGAAGGTAATCTAAATGAAATTACCCAAAATGGGAGGGATGAAATACCAACTGGACATTTTTTGCCATGAAATAAAGCCTCTTCTGGGAATAGATTCCATCTATTGGAGTTCTTGGCCAAATGAGCCCCATGGAAAACCCCAAACAATCTAGGCTATTTTATTGGTTGGTTTACCACAAACTGATGGTGAGGTTTTATTGCTGAAGACATCTACTCTTCTCATTGGGCATGAAGAATTAAAACTGGTGCCCACATGGAACCTTCACCTTTATATAAAGCATGATAAATAAAAGCTCAGAGAGAGATATTGGGGCCCAACCCAAAGACCAGCAAAGCAAAGCAGCCAGCCATTGGCTCGTTCCTCGACCTCAGTCTGAAAATGGTGATCCTGCCTCTAGGAAACATCAGAATGATACTGTGCCTAAGAGCTGTCTCTTCCTGTTTTATAATTCTCTCTAGTTCTGGAATTAAGAGTGTGCACCACTACTGCCTGGTTTCTATGACAAACTAGTGAGGATACTGGGATTAAAGGTGTGTGTCATTGCTACCTGGTCTGTAAGGATGGCCAGTGTGGCTATTTCACTTTTCTGATCTTCAGGTAAACTTTATTTATTAAAATACAAATGAAATACCACTACATTTTCCATTTTTCTATAAAATAAAAAAGAAAGCTATAACTAATACAAGAAAAACTATATACAATAAATACAATGACTGTATATAATATATATAGGCAATAAATACATAAACAATGTCTAGTCCATTTGCAATTGACAAATTCAGAGAAAATATTTCATATCTATTCTATCTTGGTGAGTCTAAAGTCTTGTACCTAATTTACTTTCTATCGTAACTTGCTTTCTGTGTCAGGTAAACAAGAAAAACTATAACTATCTAGTCTTCAACTCCCTCAGAGACCCAAGAAGTAAATAATGGATACTGAGTAAGAAGGAAGTGCAAGCAAGTGACTTCCAAAAAACTGTGAGAAATGACCGAAAACTAGCTTGGAAAACTCCAAACTTTGAATCTCCATGATGTCAAAAAGCTCTTCAGTTCTCCAACTTCTTTCAGCTTTGGTGACTACAATGTACTTCTATCTTGTGAGCTGGTTCTATTTCCTATTAGCAGCTCTCCTCAGGATATTTCCCATGGATCCAGTATCTCCAACACCTTGGGGTCTCCAGGACAATCCAGGCTTCACTTTCACAGGTTCCCACAATGGCCTCTAAGCCTCCATTCAGGAACACCCTTGATATATGCCTGGCCCAGGTGACTTTCCATAGTCTCAGGGCAAAGTCTCCACAATCCTTTTCTTTTATCCTTGAATCTAAATAAAGAAATTGAAGCTGCCAAGTTCTGGTGCTTGCAGGGGCTTGAACATGACCCTCTCATTCCACTACATCTTCTTCAACAGCTTTCTGTTTTCAATTATTAGTTTTACTGACTAAGCTCAGATGTCCTGAAACTTACTCTGTAGATCAGGATGCCTCAAACTCAGAGTTCTGCTTGCCTCTGCCTCTTGAATGCTGGGATTAAAAGCATGCACAACCACACCAGGCTCTAAGCTTTTCTTTAATTCCTTTCCACAAGTTGGAGGCTTAGCAAGGTGAGGCCTTGTCCTGAAGTCACCATTCCCTTTATTCCATTTCTCAATCTGTTCATCTATTTGAACATGGGATTTAGCTTTATTCTATTTACTGGTGTCCCATTTGTTAATCATTACATTTTGTATTTTTTACTCACTCAGCTTGCTTCTTTTCATTTTAAACCTTTATTAGAGTTATCACTCATAACCTCATGACAGAGTCAATACTAGGCTGTTTGGAGATTTCCTCTATTAACATAGGTAATACAAATCTCTTCACTTTATCTTCAGGCAAACTCTTCAGATAAAAGCAAAAACAGTCCCATTCTTCACCAAAATACCATAAGAATGATCTTTAGGCAATGTTGCAATTTATAATAAAATAGTCCCTTGGTAGCTCAGAATGGAGAATAATAAAGATTTATTTATTTAGAGGTTCACGCACAGAAAAAGCAATGATCAGCAGTCCTCTGCATGAGTGAGGAACTGGAACTGAATCCAGCAGCCAAGAGGCTCATGCATGCTTTTCATCTGCATTTATATAGTACATATGAGACCATGCCCAAAGTGGGCCAGTATCTTAAAGATCTGAAGGAGTTTCCACAGCAAGGCAACATACTAAAATTCTTCTCTTCTGAAACCTCTTGAGCCAGGCTCCCGCAGTTCAACTCACTCTTGCCACTGCTGTCATCCATGTTCCTACTAGTATGGCCCATTTAGCAGTGCTTAACTCATTGCATTGCTTTCCTAACCCAGTCTCCCAAAGTCAAATTTATGAGAACAAAAGCACGGTCAGGCTTACCATAATAATACCCCAATTCCTGGTAATAATTTCCATTTTAGTTAGGGTTTCTATTTCTGTAAAGAGATACCATGCCCATTGCAAATCTTATGAAGAATGACATTTAATTGGGGTTTGTTTACAGTTCAGAGGTTGAATCCACTATTGTCATGGCAAGTAGCATGGTGACATCTAGGCAGATGTAGTGATGTAGGAAGAACTGAAACTTCTACATGTTGATCCACAGGCAGCAGAAGCAACTCTGTCAAACTGAGCATAGCTTGAGCAAAGGAGTCCTCAATTCCCACCTCCATAGTGACACACTTCCTCCAACAAGGCCACACCTACTTTAAGAAACCCACTAGTGCCACTCCCTGTGGGGGCCATTTTCTTTCAAACCATCACATAGAAAAAACTCTAAAGGTTAGCAAAGGAGAAAGGTTATAATCAATCAAGTTATAAAACCCTCTATCTACAGCAGCGACCTTGCTGTGAGATGCTAGTGCAGCAGTGCCACAAAGATTTTGGGACAATGACCAATATTTGATTGGGTTTCAGTCTACTTGTTGAAATGGAACCCACCCCCAATACCTCCTGGGTGGCCAATAACCTGAGACTAGATAGGTTCTCATTCTTCAAGGAATTAGTACTTATCATTCTTAACTTTGACTTATGGACACAATGATTTTCTTCCTTCCTTCCTTCCTTCCTTCCTCCCTCCCTCCCTCCTTCTTTCCTTTCTTTCTTTTTTTCTTTCTTTCTTTCATTTTTAACATGCACTGTCAGTTGTCATTATTTATATATTTGTGATCAATAATTCCTTCAAAATTATTTAAGTAATAAAGGTAGAATGTTCTTACAAATAACAAATAGCTTTTTAAAAGAATTTTTAAAATCCAATCTTTTCTTATTTTACATAGCTATCATTGTTCCCACTCTTTCCCTTCTTCCCACCCCTCTCTTACTCCCACCCCACCTCTCCATCCATTTCTCAGAAAGGTTAAGGCTTCCCATAGGGAATCAACAAAGTCTGACACTTCACTTCAAGGCAAGACCAAGGCCCTCCCCCTATAACTAGGCTGAACACCGTATCCCTCCAAAGAGAATGTACTCCTAGACGCCAGTTCAAACTCTAGGGATAAATTCTGGTCCCACTGCCAGTGGCCCCACAGATTGCCCAAGCCTCACAACTGTCCCCACATTCAGTGGGCATAGTTTGGTCCTATACAGGTTTTCTTGCTATCAGTCCAGAGTCAATGAGCTCTCACTAGCTCAGGTCAGCTGTTTCTGTGGGTATTACCATCATGGTCTTTACCCCTTTGCTCATATTATCACTCCTCCCTCTCTTGGACTTGTCTCCAGTAGCACGGCCCAGTGCTTCACTGTAGATCTCTGTATCCTGTACCATCAGTTGATAGATAAAGGTTCTGTGATAACAATTAAGGTAGTCATCAATCTGATTACAAGGGAAGGCCAGTTTAGGTGTGCTCTCCACTGTTGCTTACAATCTTAGCTGGGGTCATCATTGTCGATTCCTGAGAATTTCCCTAGTGCCATGTTTCTCTCTAGCCCTTTAATGGCTCCCTCAATCAAGATATCTCTTTCCTTTCTCTCCCTCACTATTCTTCCCCCTTCTTGAGCATCCAGTTCCCTTGTGTTCTATTCTCTCCTTCCCTTCTCCTCCCACCCTACCTTCTCCCCTCTCCCAAAGTTCTCAGGAGGTTTTGTCTGTTTCACCTTCCCAGGGGAATTCATGTATGTCTCTCTTATGTTACTCCTTGTTACCTGGCTTCTCTGGGATCATGGACTCTATATAGGCTTTTATCTTTTGCTTTACATATAATATACATGTACGAGTGAGTACATATCATGTTTATCTATTTGGGTCTGGGTTACCTCACTCAGGTTGGTTTTTTTCCTAGTTCCATTCAATTGAATGTAAATTTTAAGATGTCTTTTTTTAACCACTGAGTAGTACTCCGTTGTGTAAGTATACCACATTTATTTTTTTTTTAATCCATTCTTTAGTTGAGGGGCATCTATGCTGTTTCTATGTTCTGGATATTATGAAGAAGGCTGCTCGGAACACAACTGAACAAATTTCTTTGTGGTGTGAGTGTGCATCTTTTGGGTATATGCCCAAGAGTGATATCGCTGGGTCCTGAGGTAGACTGATTCTCAAATTTCTGAGAAACTGCCAAACTGATTTCCAAAGAGGCTGAAGAAGTTTTCAAGTGTTTTTCACAAAAGGGATTTTCTCACAGTGAAGAACCACATTGCCAGGAACTTTGTTTTATATTTTCTAGTTTAAAGTGTCTGAGAAAGTTTACATTCTCCTTGTACTCAATAATGTTACCTGTACTATAACTTATTTAATATTATTGCTATCATTAAATTTAAAGTCTTTCTCAGAATAATGAATAAATCATATAACTGCAGTGCGTGTAATCTAGACATATATTTATGTTATATACAACTTATAGAGCTGATAGCAATTTGTTTGATGGGGCCTCTCTCATAAATAATTGACCCTGTTATTCTGCTTTATTTTAGAGAAATGGGCATGTGTATGTGCACAAGAGTATATTTATAGTGGGACATATAGGCATAAAATCAATATATAAAATAAAGATGCATAAAATATATAAATGGTGTTCTATGAAATAAAGACTACAACAAGCCACACTTACCAAACAATTATAGATTTTTACTTTAAACTTTTGTTTTTTATTTTATTTTATATGCATTAATATTTTATATCATGATTGTCTGTGCACCACATGTATGCCTAGTGCCCAAGAATAGCAGAAATGGGTGTTAGATCTTTTAGAACTGGAATTGCAGACAGTAATAAGCTGCCATGTACATGCTGGAATTCGAACCTGGGTCTTCTGGATAAGTAGCTAGTGCTCTTAATAGCTAAGTCATCTCTCTAGGCCTGTACTTTAAACTTTTAGATAGTTAACATTCTCTTGAAAATCTGTTCTATGTATATAGATTATATGTAGTTTATTTAGATAAAACTCAATCTGTGTTTGAATCTGTGTATCTGGGTAATTGGAGCTTCTGATAAGAAAACAACCAAACTCCCTCATTACTGTGTTCATTATCTTAGTATAATGTGTCAATCACTTTACAAACTGATGTGCTTAATCTGCACAATAACCTTTTATGTGGGTCATACACCACCAAGTCACAAATGCAGAGAATGAGGCCCATAGAGTTTAAATTGGTCTCCACAAGTTCTCATAGACTATCCATGACATAGAGCTCATTTCTAATTCGATTATCTAGAAAGGCACTATTCACGCTGAAAAAATTAACAAACTTTTTTGAGAGGGGAGACATGCAAGGTGACTATTTCCTGTCTCACTAAGAATTACTTTAGTATAGTATAACTGTAGAAAGGTAAAAACTTCTAAATACATTCAGTGAATTATAGTTTCTTTTGTTTGCTTAATGAGTTAACAGACACACTAGGAGTTATAAGCACAGTGAAGAGGAGAGTGAGTTTGGAAAATGCTATTTTTAGCAACAAGGGTGGTCTCTTTTTCTTCTCTTCATCACGCTTAATTATTTTGGCTTAATTTTGTTGAAGGAGGCAATTTCAAGAGCATAGTACTCTATAATTACTTACCGGCATTTCTCTCAAGGTGCTAATTTTCTATTAGTGAGCAATTGCAGTGCTTGATTGGCTTTATAAAGTGAAGTGTGTGCTTTAAATGGGTTAAAATAACTGATTATGGCCCTATCAGAAAGTAGCATTGGAAAACCACTGAAATGATCTAGTTTTTATGACTATATTACATGATTATATACATTAGTTACTATGACTCTTAGCATACTGATACTCTGATCACCTGGTACAATGGCTTATACTGGACCCTTTGTTTTTGTTCTCTCAAAACCTCTTTCCAAATAACAAAACGCTCAAGGTAAAGGTTAGTACAAAGAGTCTTCTTGTCACATATTCTTGTATACTAAAAATTAGCTTAGATAATAGTTGAAAGTCTTTTTGCATTCTACTCAAATGTTGAAAAGAAGAAACCCCAGAATCAAGTGTATTTACTATATTAAAATGCGAAGTGACAGTCAGTGTCCTCACTCAGTGTTTTCCCCAAATAAGCTGCACTACTGACATGCCAACAGAATTTCTGCTCAATGTGACTGGGATGAATTGTGTTTGTTAGGACTTGGATATAGTTTAAATGTATTCTCCAGAGTCTCATGGATGAAGTTCAGTGTTCCTTCATAAGTATTAAGAAAGGCTTCTCCTGGTAACCCATTGGCTATGACAGCCAAATAATCAGCTTTCCTCCTCATTCTATTCTTTCATGTCACCTGTGACTACCCAGGACACTCTCTTCCTGGACACTGTGAAATCATGCCAGCTGGGGAATCAGATCCGTTGAGTATTCTAGGCTTTCCTTACTCAGGCAAACCCTTTCCACCTCTCACCATTTTATAATCCTCATTTCTGCAGGTTAGGTCCCAATACCTAGAAAAAAAGTCCAAGAGTCCTCAATTGTCACACCTGGTAGGGACTCAGAAGTATTCTCTATCAGGCAACCCATGGCTTCCACACACTCCTAGGATCCAGAGGTGGAAACAGAAACTGAGGAATGGAAAACCTATCCAACAAAAACAAGACCATATATCATCACTGAGAGTTACAAGCATTCCAAAATCAGATCAATAAAAACATAAAAACAAATCAGGTAAAATGAAGAAAACTGTTAAAGACATGAAAGTAAATAGAATCAATAAAGAAAATCCAAGTGAGAGAAAACTGGAAATAAAAAATTAATGAAATTGAGCAAGAATTTTGGAGGCAATACTCACCAATAGATACAAGAGATAGAAGAGACAATCTCAGGCATTGAAAATGATATAGAGAAATGGATATCTCACTCAGAGAAAATTTTAAATTTAAAAAAAATCTAGTAACAAAACATGCAGGAAAATTAGGAAACTTTGTAAAGACCAAATCTAAAAATAATAGAAAGAGAGGAGGGAGAAGAAAACCAAGTCAAGGTCACAGAAAATACTTTCAAACAAATCACAGAATAAAAGCTTACTAACCTACTGAAGGAGGTGTATATCAATATATAAGAAGCATACCGAACACCAAATAAAACAGAAATGGATAGTTTTCTTGATACATACCAACTATCAAAGTTAAGTCAAAATTATATGTATAATTTAAAGAAAACTATAACCCCTAGTGAAATAGAAGTAGTCATTAAATTCTCCCAACCAAACAGAGGGTAAGATGATCTTAGTGCAACCACTTTGGAAATTAGTGTGGCGGTTTGTCAGAAAATTGGGAGTCAACCTACCTCAGGATACAGCAATACCTCTCTTGGGAATATACCCAAGAGATGCCCAATCATACTACAAAAGCATTTGTTCAACTATGTTCATAGCAGCACTATTTGTAATAGCCAGAACCCGGAAACAACCTAGGTGCCCCTCAATGGAAGAATGGATAAAAAAAGTGTGGCACATCTACACATTAGAGTACTACTCAGAGGTAAAAAACAATGACATCTTGAATTTTGCATGCAAATGGTTGGAAATAGAAAACACTATCCTGAGTGAGATAACCCAGACCCAAAAATATGAATATGGTATGTACTCACTCATTAGTGGATTCTAGCCATAAACAAAGGACATTGAGCCTGTAGTTTGCTATCCTAGAGAAGCTAAGTAATAAGGTGAACCCAAAGAAAATCATATATAGATTTTCCTGGAAATTGGAAGCAGACAAGATTGTCAGGCAAAAGTTGGGAGCATGGGGGTGGGAGTGGGGTGGGGAGAGGGGAAGGGAGAAGGGGAGAGAGAAGGGAGAAGGGGAGGGTTGGGGAGACCTTGGGGGAGTGTGATGGTTGACATATAGGAAGGATGGATATGATAGCGGGGAAAAAGATATCTTAATTAAGGGAGCCATTTTGGTGTTGGCAAGAGGCTTGGCTCTAAAGAGGTTCCCAGTTGTCCACAGGGATGTCCCCAGCTAGGACCCTGGGCAGTGGAGGAGAGGGTGCCTGAACTGGCCTTGTCCCATAGTCACACTGATGACTATATTGAATATCACCATAGAATCTTCGTCTGGCCACAGATGGAGATAGAGACAGAGACTCACATCGGAGCACTGGACTGAGTTCCTAAGGTCTAGTTGAAGAGCAGAAGGAGGGAGAATATGAGCAAGGAAGTCAGGACCACGAGGGGTTGGTACACCCACTGAGACAGTGTACCTTGGCTAATGGGAGCTCACCAAATCCAGTTGGATTGGGACTGAATGAGCATGGGATCAAACTGTACCCTCTGAATGTGGCTGACAATTGGGGCAGACTGAGAAGCCAATGATAATGGCACTGAGATTTGTCTCTGCTGCATGTACTGGCTTTTTAGGATCCTAGTCTATTTGTATGCATACCTTCCTAAGCCTGGATGGAGGGGGGAGGGCCTTGGACTTCCCACAGGGCAGAGTACCCTGCCTTCTCTTAGGACTGGAGGGGGAGGGGGAAATGTTGAGTGGGGGAGTGGGAGAAAAGTGTTAGGAGGGGGAGAAAGTGGAAATTTTGAATGGTATTATTTATAAAATAATAATAATAAATATAAAAAATTACCAAATATGAAAGATCAATTAATGCCAATATTTCTCAAATTAATTCACAAAATAGAAGCAGAAGGGACATTGCCCAATCCTTTTTATGAAGCCTTAGTTACCCTGATCCCTAAACTGCATAAAGACCAAAGAATAAGATTTACAAAACAATTTCTGTTATAAAAATAGGTACAAAATATGTCAACCAAATACTTGAAAAGAGAATACAAGAGTACATCAAAAAAAAGTCATCCACCTTGATCAAGTAGGCTACATCCCTGAGATGCTAGAATGACTCAACATACAAAAAGTGATAAATGTCCAGCATAAAAGCAGAATGAAAGATAAAAACCAAATGATCGTCTCATTAGATGCAGAAAAAGATTTTTGACAAAATACAACATCTTTCATGATAAAACATACTGTAGAGACTAGGGATATAAGAACCTTATCACAATATAATAAAGGTGATTTACATCAAATCCACAGCAAATATCAACCTAAAGGGAGAGAAAAAGCATTTCTACTAACAAAGAAGAAAAGTTGTTTTCTTTTTCCATACCTATTCAATGTAGTACTTGAAGTATTAGACCAATAAGACAACTGAAGGTGTTCAAGGTAAGTAGTCAAAGTATCTTTATTTGCAGATGATTAGATTGTATACATAAATTAACTTGTATACATAAACTGTGCTAGTTTGAATGTAATTGGCCCCCAAAATCTCAAAGCGGGTATGGTGTGGGATTCCACTCTATATGCGTGAATAACATTGGTGAATAAAGAAACTGCCTTGGCCTGTTGATAGGGCAGAACTTAGGTAGACGGGGCAAACTAAACTGAATGCTGGGAGAAAGGAGGCGGAATCAGGAAGAAGTCATGTAGTCCTGCTGGAGCCGGATGGAACTTTAGCTGGTAAGCCACAGCCACGTGGAGATGGGTTAAATTAATATGTAAGAGTTAGCCAATAAGAAGCTAGAGCTAATGGGCCAAGCAGTGTTTTAAATAATGTAGTTTCTGTGTGATTATTTTGGTTATGGGAGTCAGAGATTAACAAGCAACTCCTTGCAACAGGGGTAGGAGGTATGGATTTGGTTATGACCTTGTTGAAAGAAGTAAGTCATTGTGGGGGCAGACTTTGAGGTTGTCTAAGCTCAAGAAACTGCCCAGTGTCCCAGTTGACTTCTTGATGCCTACAAGATATAGGACTCTTGGCTACTCTTGCAGGACCATGTCTGTCTCCACCATGTCTGCCATTCTCTGCACCATGATGACAATAGACTGAACCTCTGAAATTGTAATGGAGTCACCACAATTAAATGTTCTCCATTATAAGAGTTATCATGGTCATGATATCTCTTCACAGCAATAAAAATCCTAACTAAGACAACACTAAAATTTCTACCAAATAACTGTCACCGTATGGCTATATTGCAGTTTATTAAGTATTAAATTCAAGATATCTGTCTTCTTATGGGTAACTTGAATAATTTTCAGGATTATATTCTGATTAATTTAGTTTTTGAACATAGTTCTTTTAGTATTTTTAGTAGTTGTCTTTCATATTAAAGTTCTTGTGGCTTACAATTATCAACTAGGATGCTATCAGTATTTGAAAACTTTGCAATATAGTATACTCATTTGTACATTTGTTACATTTATTATTTAAAGTTATTATAAGTATCACCATCTACTTGGAGGTCAATTCGTAGTCATATTTCTGCTCTTTCCATCCTTCCCACCTTGATGATGACTCAGATTTATTCTTACATCACTCACTTTCTATTCTGTGAATCTCCTGCATCTAATCGTAAGTGGTACATCTGCTGGATTCATTTCACTTCTGCTACTATTTTCATCTCTGAAAGGTAATGAGACTAGATATGGTGTGGAAGGGTTACAACCTTTGCATTTGACCTTCTATCCTGCAACTACTGGACACCATGATTTCTGATGTCAGATGTGCTATCTTTTAAATAGATATAAAATCTCCTTGACTGCCTTCAATGTTTCCTCTAAGTCCTCTGCAGTGTAATGATTATATGCTTTAGAATAGAAATCTTTTTTTGGATTTGCTTACTGTGGCTCTAAGTATTTTGCTTTTTGGCAAATTTTGAATGCTGTTCTGTTAGTCTATATTTCTTTGAATATTTTTCAAATTCATTTTCTTCTTTCTCTAATGTTTTGATACAAGTGAAATTAATATTGAGTCCATTTCTTTTTCTAATAGTTACCTGAAGCTCTGTTGACTTGTTTATCCTATCTATTGTACTTTCTCTTGTAGTGGCATTTTTATTGTATTTTAATAAACATAGCCTGCCTGGGGATCGGGAAAGTACATGCCAGGCAGTGGTGACCTTTGATCCCAGTACGCATACTAGTTGCCATAGAAACCAGGCAGTACACACCTTTAATTTCAGCCTAGTAAGGATTCTAAAATTGGAGGAGACAGCTCACAGTCAATCTCATTCTGAGATACCTGGAGCTAGTATTACCATTTTCAGATGGAGGTAGAGGTAAGAGACAATGGCTGACTGTTTCACTTTCTGATCTTCAAATTGAACCGCAGTTTCTCTCTCTGAATTTTTATTCATCGTGCTTCATTCTCTCATTCAATTAAGATAAACTGCATTGTATCTCCCCTTAATCCACTAATCCTTTCCTCTGCAATCTTGTTTTTATTAATTCTACTGGGTGAGAGGATTTTTTTTTAAAAAAAAAATGTCATTTTACCTTTAGTTATATGGCTTTCATTCGAATTTTTCTTTTTAATTTATTTTAAATGAAAAATAAAATGTTAAACACATGATAGTGGGCTATCTTTAATGTATGAACATATTTCTGCATTGCCAAAACATCTATCTCCCTAAGCATCATCTTCTTGATAGTAAAACTTTTAAACTAATTTCTTCTAGCTTCTGTATAGCTAAAATACAGTATCGTTGTTTATAGCTATGCTGTTTTGCCCTTCAGAACTTACTGCTCCTATCACAGAGTAACACAGTACTATGGTTAATTCTATTTTAAACAATTTGCATTGTCTTCATACTCTTTGTTGGTGTAGGAGGTCCTTCTGTATTTCTGTTGCTTTCATTGGTTAAATAAAGAGACTGCCTTGGCCTTTTGATAGGGCAGCCCTTAGGTAGACGGAGTAGACAGAACGGAATTCTGGGATAGAGAAGGAAGAGTCAGGGAGAGTCTCCCTCCATGAAGCCTGCCACATCAGACATGCTGAATCTTTCCCGGTAAGCCACGACTTGTGGTGACACACAGATTATTAGAAATGGGTTAAACGAATATGTGAGAGTTAGCCAATAAGAGGCTAGAGCTAATGGGCCAGGCAGTATTTCAATGAATACAGTTTCAGTGTAATATTTTCGGACACCGGGAGCCAGGCAGGACAGAACAAGGGGCCCTGCACCTGGAGCCGGGCACTGGAATGCAGTCCTCTCCTCCTTACTACAATTGGCGCCTCAACGTGATGGACTGAATCCACTTAAAAACCTGAGAGGGCTTAAAAAGGAGAGAGAGTTTAACACAGCTTTTTGTTGTTTTCTGGGGCATGCTACAGAGAGATTTCCTGGCTTGGCAATAGCAACAGGAAAAAAGCTGGACCATTTTAAAACAAGGCTTCCTGGGCCCTGCCGCCTGTGCAAACTCCGGCTATGGAGCATTTGTGTGCCCACTTGGGATCGGGAAGAAAGTAGCTGAGACCATGCCATGGCTCAGCTCTTCCTGCCGGGGCAGAGGCAGGATCAGGCTTAGTCAGGCGGGAGAGCATGCTGGATTTCCGCAGCCATACAGAGAGATGTTTTCAGGCTGCACAGTGCTCTGCATGGCAGATTCAACTGTAACTCAGTTAAAAAGCTCATTCTCTGGGTTGAAGTGCTGAGCTTGGCTTCTGCCTGGAATCCGGGAGGCATTGCATGCCGCAGCTCAGAGGCACAAGTGACTCAGAGGCACAAGCAGCCCCACCATGCTAGCAATATAATGAGCACGGCTCAGAGGCACAAGCGACTCCACCATGTTGGACTAGGTGGAGCAACCAGGCAGTACCTGTATTTGACCTGAAATTGTCACAGCTTAGATTCTTAAGAGCTTTGCATTTTAAAAGCTCAAAGGAAAAGTGTTCCTGGATAGTAAAGAATTACAGATTCACAATAGGACAGATTCAGACATAAAAGACCTCTAAATGGGTCACACTGTTGAATAAAGGTACATAGTAGGCTTAAAAGAGAAAAGAAATAAAGAGTATAGTGAGATACATTTTAAAAAAGGGGGTAAAGTCTTTAAAGAGACAGACTACAGATAGTTATAGATAAAAAAAAATAAGCCATGTAAAAATGGAAAATTCACAGAATGTCTGGATTATGTATTTTATTGTGTTTTCTTTAAATTTTTTGACTGTAAAGGAGTTAAATACAGAGAGACATTTCATTGTATGGGCTAAGCTAATCTACCATGTACATTATAAATATATTATGACTTCAAAATTTGGGTCTAAGGATATTAAGCTTTGGAAAAGAGGTTCTTCTTTTGTTTTCATAGAGGATGAGACCTTATGGATTCCTTCTAGACTGATGTGGTTTGATAGATCATGCCCTCCTGAAAGGTTACTGTGAACACCTTCAGAAAATTACTTCACTCAACTGCCAACTGAGATGTACCTGGCACAGAGGATACAACATGAAAGACCTAATTAACAGCGTCCTCATACAGCAGGAAGAAGTTTGGAGAGAAAAAACTAAGCCCATATTCCCAAATATTGTTTATAAATGTTCTTTAAATTTAAAGGGGGAGATGATATAGAAATGGATAATTTGCATTGGTATGGATTTTGCTTTAGTGATATAAATCTAAGGTCAATTTTGTTATATGTATCTGTATTTCTGCTCTTGATTAAGGTATTGTGATTGTGTAGTTCATTTAAAAATGTAATGTATAATTAAGAAATGTAGGTTGTTAATGGATAATCACTGATATAGTCAAGCTTGTAGTCATGTTAGTTAGATTTTCTAGATATATAGAGGTATATTTCAGTTAGATAGACATTCTTCATATTTTTTAAAGATGACAGAATATGGCATTTAATGTTTTAATAACTTAGGACTTTTCATGACAATGAGACACGTCTGCTCCTGGCAGTACCAGCTATTTCAAGAGGATGATGGGCATTGAAGATGCTCCTTATGGAGTTTGTTAGCCATTTGGGCAAGAAACTACTCTTGCCTGAACTGTTGCATAAACTGGACACAAAGAACCCACAGAGAGAGGACTACTGAACTTGCCTAAAGGTGAGATGATCTTTTGGGGTTCCTGCTTCATGAAAGAGTCTGCGAGACATTCTGCAGGATATAGAAGAAAGTGACTGAACTGTCTTTGAATTTTCCTGCTTCATGGAAATGTCTGCTAGATACTATGGGCCTATAGGCTGAAGATGGATGCCCCAGCAGTACAGAGGAACTTTGGGTGACTGTACAGGGAGTGAGATGTCTCTGTCATTCTAGAGTTTAGAAGTTGCTTATTACTTGTTTACTTAGGTAATATTATATCCTTCTGGAGTCTTTGATGGAATTGCAGAATGGATAGTTATAGTTATTGTTTTCCATTGTTATGATAAAAGATAAAATAGATATAAATATTGTAACTGTAGTTCTTGCTTGATGACTGTTTTGTTATATGTAATTTTACTATGTTAAAGTGAAAGCCTTTCTTTTTTGTTTAAACAGAAAAAGGGGAAATGGTGTAGGAGGTCCTTCTGTATTTCTGTTGCTTTCATTGGTTAACTAAAGAGACTGCCTTGTCCTTTTGATAGGGCAGCCCTTAGGTAGGCAGAGTAGACAGAATGGAATGCTGTGAGAGAGAAGGCAGATGCCATGATTCTCCTGGCCAAGACGGACAGACGCTGCTTTGACTCATGCTGGTAAGCCACAGTCAAGTGGCGATACACATTAATGGAAATGGGTTAATCAAGATGTGAGAGTTAACCAATAAGAGGCTAGAACTAATGGGCCAGGCAGTAATTAAATGAATACAGTTTCAGTGTAATTATTTTGGGCATAAGCTAACCAGACGCCAGGAACGCAGCCCTCTCCTCCTCATTACTACAGTTTGTTACTTAGTTATACTAAGTATAATTTATAAGCCAGACTGAGAAGGAACAAGCATAGAACCAAACTAGTCCCTCTGAATGTGGTTGACAGTTGTATGGCTGGAGCAGACTGAGGGGTCACTGGCAGTGGCACCGGAATTTATCTCTACTACATGTACTGGCTTTTTGGGATCCTATTCTCTTTGGATGTATACCTTGCTAAGCCTAGATATAGTAGAGAGGGCCTTGAACCTTTCACAAGGCAATGTGCCTTACCCTCTCTTAGGATTATCTGGGGGGTGGGGTGGAAGGGAGTATGGAGGGGATGGGAGGAGGGGAGTGGGTAGGAATTTGGATTGGTATTTTTTTAAATCTAACAAATTAAAAAATATTTAATTAGGAATAAAACAGTTTTGGACAACAAACAAAAGAAATTTTAAAGATATTTTGTTTTTATATTTTTTCTGTTTTGCCTTTGAGATTTTAGAATTATTTGCTAATCCCCTCTTTTTTTGAGACAAGGTCTTGATTTATAACCTTGGCTGGCCTATAATACTCTGTTCATATCAGGATGATCTCAAACTCAGAGAAAACCACTTGCCTCCACTCTCATGTCCTAGAATCAAAGAGGTATGCCACCTCATTCAACTTATTTTTCATTCTTAATAAGAACAAACATTCTTCTTATTCTACAAGTTGTACAATATTTTGCCCCATTCAGCATAGTTTGAAAGCTTTCCTCCATTCTGACAGTTGTGTCTACACTAGGTAGAATGTTTTTATTTGATATAATCCCATTTATATTCTTTTATTTTTGTTTCTCATGCTTTTAGGGATATGTTAAGAAAACAAAAGAAAACTAAACAAAACAGAAAACCTTGCCCCTGAAGCATTTCCCACTGCTTTATTTACAGTATTTTCCTAATTCCAGATCTTTATTCCATCTTTATATGAGTTCTGTAACTCATGGCATGTGGGCATCTATTTTCATGAAATGTGGGCATCTATCTTCATGCTTTTGAAAGTGGATATTCATTTTCTTACTACTATTTATTCATCTAAGTGCTTTTATTTATGACAATAGCGTTCTATGCCAGTATGCATGTGTGTTGTATTGTGGCATAGTTTGTATGTGGAAATCACAGGACAACATTGTGTGTCAGTCCTGTCCTTCCACCTTCTGTGACACACGGTCTCTCCTATGTTTTTCAAAGATGCATACTCCTGGCTTAATGCCGCAAAAACAATCCCACACCAGTTTGGAAATTATTATTAAAAGGGGTTATTTATTGGAGGAGAAAAAAACTTACAGATCAATATCCCAAACCACAGTCCTCTCATCGCAAACAGGAAACAGAGAGTCTAGTAGTCTGAACAGGAGCCAGAAAGAGCTAGCAGAGGGCTGCAGCTGCTTTTTAAAATGAAAAAGACCACGCCTCAGTGGGCTGGTATCTTAAACGCTATTGGCTGAAGGAGCAGAAGGAGCTCCCGGAGCACTGGCTAGTTGGCCAACCATGTTCAAAAGATGAATGATTCTGGATAGCTGAGTAACCCATCTTCCAAAGATGCATAACACTGGATAGCTGGGATACCATTTCAAAGATTCTTACCCCTGGAAAACTGGCCAACCCTCTTCCAAAAACGCATAACCCTGGATAGTTGGGTAACCATCTTCCAAAGATGGATAACCCTGGCTAGCTGGCCAACCATCTTCCAGGCAGTCTTTCATTTCTGCCTCCCATTTTGCTACATTATCGACTTAGATTTACATGGGTTCTAGTGATTCAAACTCAGGTCTTCTTAATTGCATACCAGGTTCTCTACACATTGAGTCATCTCTCCAGTTGTGCTGAATAATATGATGTCTTTTTGTTTGTTTGTTTGTTTTGTTTTCTCTATCTTTATTTCGGTTCTGGAGATCAAACTGAGGTCACCAGGTTTATACCACAAACACCTTTACCTGCTGAGCTGCATCACTGACCGAACAGAGAATTTTTTCTTTTCTTTTTTGATTCTTATTGACCTCTATATTTCTCTCTGCTCCCTTCCCTGCCTCTCCCCTCACCCCTTCAACCCTCCCCCAAGGTTCCCATGCTCCCAATTTACTCAGGAGATCTTGTCTTTTTCTACTTTCCATGCAGATTAGATCTATGTAAGTCTTAGTGTCCTCATTGTTGTGTAAGTTCTCTGGGATTGTGGTTTGTAGACTGATTTTCTTTGATTTTTTTGTTTAAAAACCACCTATGAGTGAGTACATGTGATAATTGATGTAAACTTTGCACAACTGAAAGTCATCTGAGTAGAGGGAACTTCAATTAAGGAAAGGTCTCTATAAAATTAGGCTGTGGGCAAGTCTGCATTGAACTTTTTTAAATTAGTGATTGATGGGGAAGGGCCCAGCCCACTATGGATAGTGGCATTCCTGGGTTTGTGGCCTTGGGTTCTATAAATTTGTGCCAGGATTCTGAGTTATTGATCTGATGTAAAATAATTGCTTTATTGGGACAATTGATGCTGGTCATCTGGAGTTAAGAAATAAGAGGTGATTAAGTAGAGTCTAGTGTCACAGTGGTGAAATTTGGGAAGTGTTTTCTCAGAGACAGCACACAGAAGGTGTGTTTGAGGGGCTGCCAAGGTTTACTTCACATTGGCAGCCTAACTTGGTAATGTGTAAGAGTCACCAAGATTGTTTTGAAGGAATAAAGAGGTCATGAAAGCATCTGAGGCTTTGCACTGTGAGAGGCCATGACACTCCATTCGAGAAATTACAGTCTCAGCAACAGTCGAAGGCCCAGAATTGAATGGGGTTGTGGAGAGGAGTTAGGGTTTGGCATCATGAAGAGAACCCAGGAGAGGATATTGGTGGAAGTTCAGTCCAGTTGCAGAAGAAATCCCAGTGTCTTAAAGAGGCTGGTTCCATGGGAGGGCCACTGAGAATAGCAGCATTGGTGGAGTTGAGTCTACCAGAGCCTGGAAGACAAATTGTGCATGTTACAGAGGGCTGATCCAGAGAAATGATCCAAGCCCTTTATAGGAGCCCAGCAGATAATAAGATAATAAGAAAATTCCAGATATTGGACATTGAGTTATTTAAGCTGTGGGTTTTGATTTTGCTTTGACCTGATTGTTACTGTGCTCTGGCACTTCTTTTTTGAGGTAAGGCTGTATTTAAATTAATTTTTTATTTTACAGGTGCACACAGTTGAGAATATGAATTTTAAAGAGGTTTTAGGTTTTAGAATACTGTTTTAGAGAGACTGAATTTTAAAGAATTTAAAGACTGAATTTGTTAAGACTGTGGCACTTATAAAGTTTGTAAAATGTTTTATACTGTGATGTTGATTGTTAATGTGTGGTCTTCTGGATGAATAAATAATAAAGGAATGAATATAGCTTGACAGTGATGTTTGTGTGTCAGGTTGACAAGGGTTCAGTTGTGCTGATTAGTTTGATGTCAGCTTGAAAACAGCTAAAGTAACTTGAGGGGAGGGAACCTCAATTAAGAAAATGCATCCATAAGATCAGGCTGAAAGTAATCCTGTAGGGCATTTTCTTAATAAGCTATTGACAGGGGAGGTACTAGCCAATTGTCAGTGATGCCATCCCTAGGCTAGTGGGACTGAGTTCTATAAGAAAGCAGGCTGAGAAAGCCATGAGGAGCAAACTAGTACGCAACACTATTCCATGTCCTCTATGTCAGCTCCTGCCTCCAGATTCCTGCCCGTTTGATTTCCTGTCCTAAATTCCTTCAATGATGAACATTGATATGGAAGTGCAAGCGAAATAAAACCTTTCTTCCCTAAGTTGATAGTAGAAACCCTGACTAAGGCACCAGTCCACTATGGTGTTTTGACTAGTACATTTTGCAGTACATTTTGACATCAGGTCCTGTAACACTTTGTATTTTATTTTATATCAGATGGTTGCAGTTAATCAGGAATTATTCCTTGAGTTTTGTTGCTCTGTAAAATATGTTAGTGTTTATTTTTCCACACCTCTTAAGAATAGAGTGGTATTTCCTATAAAGGTGTTCAATAGTAGGGTCATTTAAGCAATATGAATCATTCTAACTTATGAACTGTAATGAGTCTTTTCCTGTCCCACCAGTCAGTGCCCAAATAATGACATGGAGACTTAATTATGAAAACTCTGCCTTAGCTTAGGTTTGTTCCTAACTAAATACTATAATTTAAATTAACTCATTTCTATTAATCTATGTTCTGTCATGTACCATTCTGATTCTTCTGTATCTCCTGGCATCTCCCTTTTATTCTTCCTGAAGTCCTCTCTGTCTCTGGAAGGCCTGACTACACTGCCTGTCTAGCTATTGACCATTCATATTTTTACTATACCAATCAGAAACAGTTGGAGAAAGTCCTGAGAATAGGTACTATCTCTGAAAGATGGCTTTTATCTGGAGTCATTTGTTGTTGGTAGAATTGTTGGCCTTACAGAGTAGAACAGGATGGTGTGTGTGCATATATCTACAATGCCTTTCTTCCTCCCAACCTCTTCCTCTCCTTCCTATCCACTGATAGGTATCCTGGCCATTTTCTCATTATTTGTTAACTATTGATCTAGATACCCATACACCCATAAATGGGTATTTGCAAAATATACAGAGACATTTCCCTCCCACTCAAGGCAGCAGGGATAAGTCTTGGATTACAAAGCATAACTGATATCAGATATCATTTGCATCCTCAGCCACTTATTTCTAACCTGGACACAGCCTTCACATGTGTATCACAGCATTGAGGTTATCTTTAAGTTCTGTATTGTTCTACAGCTCTTATGCTAATTATTTCATAAGTTTATAAATCTTTAGTGTTATTACTGATAAATATTAGCAAGTAATAATGTGTTAATTATGAATAATTAATTATATATTACAGTATCCTAATTCAAGTACTTTTATTTTATTTTTTATTATTTATTCAAGAATTTACACTTCTCCCCCTTCTTCCAGTCCCCTCCCGCTCCCCCACTACCCCTCCTCCCTCCCCCTGCATCCTTAAGAGAGGGCAGGGTACCCTTCCCTATGGGAAGTTCAAGGCCCTCCCCCCTCCATCCCGGCCTGGGAAGGTGTGCATTCAAATAGACTAGGGTCCCAAAAAGCCAACACATGCAGAAGAGATAGATCCAAGTGCCATTATTGATAGCTTCTCAGTCTGTCCCCATTGGCAGCCACATTCAGTGTCCGATTTGATCACATGCTCCTTCAGTCCCGGTCCATCTGGATTTGGTGAGCTCCCATTAGATCAGGCACACTGTCTCAGTGGGTGGACCATCCCCTCGCGGTCCTGACTTCCTTGCTCATCTTCTCCCTCCTTCTGCTCTTCAATTGGACCTTGGGAGCTCAGTCCATTGCTCTGATCTGGATGTGGGTCTGTCTCTATCTCCATCCATTGGACAAAATTTCTATATCATCAATTTCTATATTCATCAATTTCTATATCATCAATATAGATATATCATCTATATCTATTCTATATCATCAATTTCTATATTCATCAATGTGACTATGGGACAAGGCTAGTTTAGGCACCCTCTCCTCTGCTGCCCAAGTACCTAGCTGGGGACATCCCCGTGGACACCTGGGATCCCCTCTAGGGCCAAGTCTCTTGCCAATCCTAAAAAGACTCCCTTAATGTAGATATCTTCTTCCCTGCTCCAATATCTGCCCTTCCTCCATCTCCACCCTCCCACTCCTCCAAGCTCTCCCCAGTCCTTCCCTTTTCCCTTCTCCTTCC
>PVIU01013604.1:0-16111 GCA_004026605.1 Ondatra zibethicus | reverse complement strand
ATGGCTAGAGTCCAGTAATGAGTGAGTACATACCATAGTCATCTTTTGGGGTTTGGGTTATCTAACTAGGCATAGTGTTTTCTATTTCCATCCAAAATTCAAGATGTCATTTTTTTCCCTCTGAGTAGTATTCTAATGTGTATATATTCCACACTTTCTTGATCCATTCTTCCATTGAGAGGCACCTAGGTTGTTTCCAGGTTCTGGCTATTACAAATAATGCTGCTATGAACATAGTGGAACAAATGCTTTTTTAGTATCATTGGGCATCTCTTGGGTATATTCCCAAGAGGGGTATTGCTGGATCCTGAGGTAGGTTGATTCCCAATTTCCTGAGAAACCACCACACTGATTTCCAAAGTGGTTGCACAAGTTTGCATTCCTACCAGCAATGGATGAGTGTTCCACTTTCTCCACATCCTCTCCAGCATAGGCTATCATTGGTGGTTTTGATTTTAGCCATTCTGACAGGTGTAAGATTGTATCTCAAATTTGTTTTGATTTGCATTTCCATGATCACTAAGGAAGTTGAACATGACCTCAAGTATCTTTTGGCCATTTGAATTTCATCTGCTGAGAATTCTCTGTTCAGATCATTACCCCATTTTTTAATTGGGTTATTTAAAATTTTAATGTCTAGTTTCTTGAGTTCTTTGTATATTTTGGAGATCAGACCTTTGTCTTATGTGGGGTTAGTGGAGATCTTCTCCCATTCAGTAGGATGCCTTTTTGTCTTAATGACTGTGTTCTTTGATTTACAGAAGCTTCTCAATTTCAGGAGGTCCTATTTATTCATTGTTGCTCTTATTGTCTGTGTCATTGGGGTTTTACATAGTAAGTGGTCTTCTGTGCCCATGTATTGCAGACTACTTCCACTTTCTCTTCTATCAGGTTCAGTGTGGTTGGATTTATATTGAGATCTTTAATCCATTTGGACTTGAGTTTTGTGCATGGTGATAGATAAGGATCTATTTTCATTCTCCTACAGGTTGACATCCAGTTATGCCAGCACCATTTGTTAAAGATGCTTTCTTTCTTCCATTGTATAATTTTAGCTTCTTTGTCAAATATGAGGTGTTCATAGGTTTGTGGATTAATGTCCAGGTCTTTGATTCGATTCCATTGCTCAAAGTCTCTGTTTATATGCCAATACCAAGCTGTTTTTATTCCTGTAGCTCTGTAATAGAGTTTGAAGTCAGGGGTGGTGATGTCTCTGGAAGTTCCTTTATTGTATAGGATTATTTTGGCTATCCTGGGATTTTTGCTTTTCCATATAAAGTTAGTTATTTTTCTCTCAAGGTCTATGAAGAATTTTGTTGAGATTTTGATGGGGATTGCATTGAATCTATAGATTGCCTTTGGTAGAATTGCCATTTTTACTATATTGATCCTACCAATCCAGGAGCATGGGAGATCCTTCCATTTTCTGGTATCCTCTTCAATTTCTTTCTTCAAAGTCTTAAAGTTCTTGTCTAATTGAACTTTTACTTCCTTGGTTATGATACTTTATGCTATTTGTGGCTATTGTGAAAGGTGATGTTTTCTGATTTCCCTCTCTGTTTCTTTATCCTTTGTGTATAGGAGGGCTACCGATTTTTTTGAGATGATCTTGTATCCTGCCACATCACTGAAGGTATTTATCAGCTGTAGAAGTTCTTTGTTAGAGTTTTTGGGGTTACTTATGTACACTCTCATATCATCTGCAAATAACGAAAGTTTGACTTCTTCCTTTCCAATTTGAATGCCCTTGATTTCCTTATATTATCTTATAGCTATTGCTAGAACTTCAAGCACTATATTGAAGAGATATGGAGAGAGTGGACAGCCTTGTCTTGTTCCTGATGTTAGTGGAATCGTTTTGAGTTTCTCTCTATTTAATTTGATGTGAGCTGCGGCTTGCTGTATATTGCTTTTATTATATTTAGATATGATCCTTGTATCCCTAATCTTTCTAAGACCTTTATGATAAAGGGGTGTTGAATTTTGTCAAATGCTTTTTCAGCATCTTATGAAATGATCATATGTTTTTTTCCTTTCAGTTTATTTCTATGATGGATTACATTGATAGATTTTCATATGTTGAACCAGCCCTGCATCTCTGGGATGAAGCCTACTTGATTAAAATGGATGATTGTTTTGATGTGTTCTTGAATTTGTTTTGCTAGTATTTGATTGAGAAGTTTTACATCGATGTTCATGAGTGAGATTGGTCTGTAATCCTCTTTCTTGGTTGCGTCTTTGTGTGGTTTTGGCATCAGGGTAACTGTAGCTTCATCAAAAGTGTTTAGCAATGACTCTTCTGTTTCTATTATGTGAAACACATTAATGAGTATAGGTATTAGCTCTTCTTGGAAGTTCTGGTAGAATTCTGCATTAAAACCATCTGGTATGTGGTATATATCTAAAAAACTGTCCATTTCTTGTACATTTTCCAATTTTTTGGCATACAGGCTTTTGTAGTAAGACCTAATGATCCTCTGAATTTCCTCAGTGTCTGTTGTTATGTCTCCCTTTTCATTTCTGATCTTGTTAATTTGAGTGTTCTCTCTCTGCCTTTTGATTAGTTTGGATAGGGGTTTGTCCATCTGGTTGATTTTCTCAAGGAACCAGCTCTTTGTTTCATTGATTCTTTGGATTGTTTTCTGTGTCTCTATTTTGTTGATTTCAGCCCTCAGTTTGATTATTTCCAGTCTTCTACTCCTCCTGGGTGAGTCTTCTTCTTTTTCCAGAGCTTTCAGGTGTGCTGTTAAGTCACTAATGTGTGCTTTCTCTGTTTTCTTTATGTGGACACTAAGTGCTATGAACTTTCCTCTTAGCACTGCTTTCATAGTGTCCCATAGGTTAGTGTATGTTGTGTCTTTATTTTCGTTGAATTCAAGGAAGACTTTAATTTCTTTCTTTATTTCTTCCTTGACTCAGGAGTGGTTCAGTAGTTGACTGTTCAGTTTCTATGAATTTGTAGGCTTTCTGGGGGTGGAATTGTTGTTAACTTCTAACTTTACTCCTTGGTGATCCGATAAGACATAGGTGTTTACTCCAATTTTTTTGTGTCTGTGGATGTTTGTTTTGTTGCCGAGTATGTGGTCAATTTTCGAGAAGGTTCCATGAGATGCTGAGAAGAAGGTATATTCTTTCCTGTTTGGGTGGAATGTTCTATAGATGTCTATTAAGTCCATTTGATTCATTACATCTGTTAGTTCTCATATTTCTCTGTTAAGTTTCTGTCTGGTTGACTTGTCCATTGGCAAGAGAAGAGTGTTGAAATTGCCTACTATTAGTGTGTGGGGTTTGATGTGTGCTTTGAGTTCTAGTAATGTTTTCTTTTACATATGTGGGTGCTTTTATATTAGGGGCATATATATTCAGGATTGAGATTTCATCCTGACTGATTATTCCTGTTATGAGGATAAAGTGTCCATCTTCATCTCTTTTGATTGATTTTAGTTTGAAGTTGATTTTGTTAGATATTAGTATAGCCACACCCACTTGTTTCTTGGGGCCATTTGATTGAAAAACCTTTTCCCAACCCTTTACTCTGAGATAATGTCTGTCTTTGTGGTTGACGTGTATTATCTGTTAACAGCAGAATGTTGGATCCTGTTTTCGTATCCATTGTCTTAACCTGTGCCTTTTTATAGGTGAATTGAGTCCATTGATATTAAGTGATATTAATGACCAGTGGTTGTTAACTCCGGTTATTTTTATTAGTGGTAGGGTTTGTGTGTCTCCCTTCTTTGTGTTGTGCTAGTGGAGGGTTGTTACATGTCTGTGTTATTACGGGTGTTGTTTGCTTCCTTTTGTCATGGTTTTCCTTCTAGTACTTTCTGTAAGGCTGGGTTTGTGTCTACGTACTGCTTAAATTTGTTTTTATCCTGGAATATCTTGTTTTCTCCATCAACGGTGAATGAAAGCTTTGCTGGGTATAGTAGTCTGGGCTTGCATCCATGGTCTCTTAGTGTCTTCAGCACATCTATCCAAGACCTTCTGGCTTTCATGGTTTCCATAGAGAAGTCAGGTGTTATTCTGATGGGTTTACCTTTATATGTTACTTGACCTTTTTCTTTTGCAGCTCTTAATATTCTTTCTTTATTCTGTATGTTTTGTGTTTTGATTATTATATGGCGAGGGGATGTTTTCTTTTGATCCAATCTATTTGGTGATCTGTATGCTTCTTGTACCTTCTTAGGAATATCCTTCTTTAGGTTGGGAAAGTTTTCTATAATTTTGTTGAATATATTTTCTGGGCCTTTGTGCTGGAATTCTTCTCCTTCTTCTATCCCTATTATTCTTAGGTTTGGTCTTTTCATGGTGTCCCAGATTTCCTAGATGTTTTGTGTTAAGAATTTGTAGGATGTGCTGTTTTCTTTGATCAATGAGTTTATTTCCTCTATAGTATCTTCAGTATCTGAGATTCTTTCTTCTATCTCTTGTATTCTGTTGGTTATTCTTGTCTCTGCAGTTCCTGTTTGTTTACCCAGATTTTCCTTATCCAGCCTTCCCTCTGTTTGTGATTTCTTCATTGCCTCCATTTCAGTTTTCAAGTCTTGAACTGTTTCCATTACCTGTTTGATTGCTTTTTCTTGGTTTTCTAGGGTATCTCTGAGGGATTTATTCATTTCTCCTAACTTTTTGTTAGTCTTCTCATCCATTTCATTAAAGTAGTTTTTCACATCCTCTTTAATGGTCTCTATCATTTTCATAATGTTACATTTAAAGTCAATTTCTTCTACTTCTTCTGGGTTAGGTTGTTCAAGTCTTCCTGTTGCATATTCGCTGGATCCTGGTGTTATCACATTGCTTTTGAGGTTGTTGGAGGTATTCTTGCATTGGTGCCTGCCCAACTCTTCCTTCGAACGTGGTCAGGAGAGTCTCAGCAGCTTAGTCTGATTTTTGTTGTGGCTAATTATGTACTTGGGGATTTTTCTTGTTCTGCTCTCTCTTAGGTCTCCTCAGCACTGGAGTTGGCTCTCAGATCCCCTCCTTCCTGAAGAAGGCTTTGGTGATGGATCTAAGGATCCCCTACTGATGGATTTGCTGGTACTGGTTTAGGACCACTTGCTGACCAAGGACCTAGCAGACAGAAGGGTGGGCTTGGTAGAAGAAGCCTGCTCCGTGGAACAAAGAAACCCCTGGAGCCTTGCACTCACCAATTTTCCCCAGAGCCTCTGCCCGAAGCAGGCTGAGTTCGGGGACCCTAGGACCCTGCAGATGGAAAGGGGTGCTTGGGGGAAAGCTGGGGTGGGATAAGCAGAGAAGCCAGTAGAGGGAGGAAAGGGCTTTCTGGCTGAATGGCCAGAAAGATTAGGGCATTGGCGGGTGCCTATATACCCTTCCTGGGGCATCTGGGCAGCCGGGTGGGGACCAATTTAACCCCCCCCGAAGCATCTGCTGGTACTCTACTTACTTCTACTCTACTTACTTCTAACCTGGACACAGCCTTCACATGTGTATCACAGTAGTGAGGTTATCTTTAATTCTATATTGTTCTACAGCTCTTATGCTAATTATTTCATAAAAATTTATAAATCTATAGTGTTGTTACTGATAAATATTAGCAAGTAATAATGTGTTAATTATGAATAATTAATTATATATTACAGTATCCTAATCCAAGTAATTTAATTTTTAGCATGCTTACATGCTTGTACACCAGTTACCAAAATATGTATCTTAAGACTTTTCTCTCCTCAATTTTCTCCCGTGCTGTACACCATGGGAGGTTACCAAGTGGATAGCATTGTACACACATGTGAATAGGGCAGCACTATTGGATTCAGTGGGCTATAAAAACCTAATAAAGACAGAGAAGAAAAAGATATGAACCTGGGTGGAGTGGATATGATCTAAATATACTGCATTTGTGTATAAAATTACCTCAAAATAAAAAAAATAATGATATCTGACTGTAACAGGCTTACAAAACACATTTTTGCTTTATTTCATTTTATAGTTTTTTCTTACAAAGTAAGTTTTCTAAATTAATTACGATGCAAGAATCCCAGCTACATAAAATTAATTCTTCAAAAGTCATCTAGACTTGAGATATTACACTGTATTTTGTTCTCCTGCATGGTAGTTTAGCACATGTTCAAATACTGACACCATTGTGACTTTACCTTGAGGGTTCTTTATGCATTCAGTCAAGATTTTAACTTTTAATGTAGTTGTTCTCACTGCTGTTAAATGTCATTTTCTTCCCCAGAAATAGAAAATAGTATTGAAAATTTTCACTATAAAGCTTGTAGCATCTATTGAATTTTAGGTGATATAGCCTGGCTATTTTATTGGTTTGTGGAAGATTCAAATTGTTATTTATAGAGTCCTTTTACACTATGCAGGTTCTGTTTTATTCTTAACTGTGCCTTCTACAGTCCAAGCAGGATTTCATTGGCTTAACTATCCATGGTTCTCTGACTTGCATTTAGTTTGCATTTTTATTGCAGTCTTCTATTCTCATATTTTAAGTATTTTATATCTTAGATGTGCCTGTTGTTCACAGTTTGTGACTATCCATTTAAAATCCAGAGTGCACTTCCTGTTTTTAAATTGACATATTAAAAGTATCTGTATTTATTGTTGACTCTAAGTATATTTAAACAAATAGCGCCCCTTATTTGTGTTTTTTTTATTTTTCCTGTGTTTTACTGATTTCCTTTACTCTTTACTTCTCTAACTTTGGGGGAATTCAGAATATTTTTAAAATACTTTTTGTTGCTTTTTTCTTTCCTACTTAGCTGTGACTCCATTTACATATAGAATTTCATTCTTGTAATTTTATAATTTATTCTACTTTTAATTCAGCTAAAGAATCATTTTTATGAACGTTCTTAAGTTTTTTGAAATAAATTAAGTAGGTTCATCATAATGTGTTTAGGTATAATGGTTGTTTTTAATTTTAACTGTTGAAAATTAGAGATGTGGACATAAAATTAGAAAAAAATAGTATAATAAAGATCAATTAATAATAGACAGCACCTAACTTCTGTCTAGTTCATTTATATACTTCCCCTATCCTTTTAAATTATTTAGAAAAAAATGAAGATTATTCAATTTAATTTATGACTCTCACTAAAACGTCTTTTCCATTTTTTTAGGTCACTGATCCTGAAAAATCCATGGGGGCCCAAAAAGCATTCAGATGTATTTCAAGAGGAACACAGAATGGATTGTTGAGGATTAAGAGTTTATTAGAAGTTCTATTTATGCCATGGACATAAAATAGCACGGCAGGGGCTCTGAAATCAGGGTCCATGTAGCAGAAGTCTGGATCCTTTCTTATACCTTTCTGACGTGGGGGTGGTTTCACAGCACAAGCCTGCAGCTGGTCTTTCTGATATCCAGGCAGGAGGTATTAACAGGGTAGGGATCAGGATGTATGGCTTTTAATGTAAATTTACCTCCCTAAGTTAGAGATCCTGGTACCTGTGATTCTAAAAACAAATGGTGTTAAAAGTATTATGCAACAAACTCATATAAAAATTATAAAAATAGTGTTTATTTTAATAAATGCCAAATAAATTTCACAAGTCTCTGGTTGCTTACTCCCTACTCCCCTCTCTGTCTCTGTCTGTCTGTTTGTCTGCCTTTTTCTCTCTGTCTCTCTCTTCAGATATAATCATAGTTATTCTTTCTTAAATATACATGCTATTTTGTCTACTAGAGTAAATATGTGTCTTATTTCCTTTTTGATTAGTATATTCATGACATCCACTGTTATGTCACATTCTCCTGCATCTCCTTTTTTCATTCATTGAGATAAACTTGTTCTAAGTGTTGATGAGGAACTATTTGATCTTTTGTGGCTGCAGGCATGGAAGACACTCATCTACTTTCTTTATTTCATTATATCTTGTCTTGAAAATTTCATGCATAAGTCGTGTAGTTACATTATGTCTACCTTATTCTCCTTACGCTTCATTGCAACCCATTCCATCCTTCTTTCTCACATACATGACCTCTCTTCTTTAACTATTATTATTACTTGTATTTATGCACGTGCACACACACACACACACACACGTACACACACACACACATCCATTCTAAGTTTCTTTTATGACAAGATCTTGATAAGTAGCCCAGGCTTTGTAGGAATCAAAACTGCAATCCATCTCCTATAGCCTCCTGTTGCTAGAATTACAGGCACATGTCACCACACCTACATTCTTGATGCAATGGTACATAGATTTCTGAAACAAAAAAATTACTTTTAAATGAACTCATTTAAAGGGTACTTATATGGAAATATTATTCTAACATAATCATATAAGCTTATCTTTATATGGCAACCTTATATGGTGCCAATGAGCAAAGCTGAACTTGATGTATTATAATCATTGTCATTTAATGCTGCACTAAAGAAATTCCATGCGTTGTAGGAAAAATGTGTCTTCTAGGGTTGGATCATGATATCAGAGGGTCAAATCTGTCTAGAATCATGTAAGTTTAATAAATCAGGTACATAAAAACATTATTCTTAACACATTAATTTAGTCTTTCCTAATTTCAGGCAATAGCTCACTATTGACATTCTTTGCTGATAATAAAGTAATTTTGTTCACAGAGATAGGAAGTTGATTGTGAGAATGCTACCATTTCTTTGAGATTTATAGATCAGTCTTAGAAATTTTACAGCATTGTAAGTCTCAAAATTCATTTGTCTTTAGAGTCTCTGGAATAGGCTAAGTCATATTAGATCACTGACCTAATTTGAAAAGTTAAGTTGCATATAATACATGTCTCATTAATGGCATAAGGGTCAAAGTCTGACAAACAGGCATACTTATTGTTGACCACTGCTGCGGGAGCTACTTCCGCTCCTTCAGCCAATAGCCTTTAAGTTACCAGCCCACTGGGGCATGGTCTCTTTAGTTTAAAAAGCAGCGGTAGCCGGCTTCCAGCTGTTAGACCTTGTTCCTGATTGCGCAGAGGGCTGTTGTCTGGGACGGTGATTTGTAAGTTTTTTTTTCCCTTTAAATAAATAACCATTTTATTAATCACAATTCCATACTGGTGTGAGATTGTTTTATGACTTACGCCTTCATCTGGCGCCCAATGTTTGGTTTTAAAACCCCCCTGGCTTGGCTGGCTGCTGCCAGCTTGGCTTGGCATGAGCCCTCCCTCAGCTGCCTCCCCACATGGATTTAAACTCCACGTCTCCTGGGCTCCAGGGGCCCAGACAGTATTCTGCCTGCCTGATTTGCTCTTTTCTGAACGGTTTTTAAATCCTCCTTGCAGTGCAGTGCTTTAGCGCAAGTGGTTGCCGAATGCTGCAACCACTTGGGGCGACTCTTTGTCACGTGGAGGCATACGCAGCTTCTGGGTTGCTGTTAACTACCCCTGGATTCTGGGTTTCTGGTTCCATGTATGGAACTGATTTAATTACATTTACTTTGTTGAGCAACTCTATTTCCCAGTTTTTAACAAATACTAAGGCAGACACTGAAATAGGACCCCATTTCTGTCATCTTTGCATTGGTTCTTCGTGACTTGGCAACAGCGCCACCTGCTGGATAATAGGTAATATGGCAGTTTTCATTTCCATTGCAATTTTTACTGCTTTCTTTACTAATACAATGGATTATATCATGCAAGGTTTATATGACTATGGGGATACCTCAATTTATTGGTTACTAGGTTTCAGTTTTCTTCTCCATATTCTACCATTAAGGAAGAATATGGCACTCCTAAGAACAATGCAATCTTTATGGACTAATAATGAACAGTTGAAAGGATTAAAATTATTGAAAATCAGAGCTGATCTGAACAACTGGATAATGTGATAGGCAAAATTGACTCCATATCCAAGGGTACTAGGAAGTTACCTGAAAGGGTTTATGTAGTAAGGAGGTGCGGGCCTCTTTTGGACCCAGCCGCCCGACTCTGCTGCTTTCCCGGCGCTTGGTTAGCTTATAACCGAAATAATTACACAAAAACTCTATTCATTTGATTACTGCCTGGCCCATTAGTTCTAGCCTCTTCTTGGCCAACTCTTACATATTTTTTAACCCATTTCTAATAATCTGTGTGTTACCACAAGTCGTGGCTTACCGGGAAAGATTCAGTGTGTCTGACCTGGCAGGCCTCATGGTGGGCAACTCTCCCTGACTCGCCCTTCTCAATCCCAGAATTCTATTCTGTCTTCTCCACCCACCTAAGGGCTGCCCTATCAAAAGGCCAAGGCAGTCTCTTTATTCAACCAATGAAAGCAATACACAAATACAGAAAACCCTCCTACATCAGGTTTATACTGTTGAATTTGACGTGCAGAAGTTATCACAAAGTTTTGATAAGGTAACAGACAGAATGTACCTCCAGGATGGCGATTTACATGATATCCAAGAAAAGTTCAAGGAGGACATGTTATCTTTGAAGGGAAAAATTAAAACCTTGGAATACAGGTAGAGAATGGGGACCAAAAAATTGACACCTTAGTGAAATCATTAGAAACATATGGAGGTCAGGAGCTTCAGGCTTTATGAGAGAGAATGATAAAAAAGATTTGAAATGACTGAGGAAACTATTGGAGCTAGTGAGCAGAGAAAGAAGGCACAAAGACAGGATACAACATCACCACCAGCTATCAGAACTGGTTTACCCAGGGTTTTAGCGTCATACCCTGTAATTTACTCTGACAAAGCATCAACTTCTAAAGGCTCAAAGGGAGCCAAAGAAGGTAGATGGAAGCCAACAGGAATGAGTGATCGAAAGAAATTAAGCAAGCTGTCGTTAATTATGGCTTGCACTCTGCATTTGTTAAGGAAATGATAAGGACTTGGGCTTCTAATGTCATAGCTATACCCAATGATTTCTCTCAGTTAGTGTCCGTAGTATTGGGTAAGTTTGGAATATATTTCAGAGAAGAATCCAAACATATGGAACAGCAAGGAAGAGCAAAAGGTGTGGAGGTTTCCCAAGATCAAATTCTTAGCATAGGAGCATATACTGATCCACAGGTCCAAGCTCTTTATGACAAAGAAGTATTGTCCCTATGTCACAAAGTGGCCTTAAATGCTTGGGATAGGATACAAGAACCAGAGAAAACGGTCAAATCATATACCATGGTTAGGCAGGGACAGAGAGAACCCTTTACTGACTTTTTGCAAAGATTAATTAAGACTGCAAATAGGAGTAACAGACCCAGAAGCTAGATGAATAATTTTTGAATCTCTGGCTTTTGAAAATGCAAACTTAGAATGTAAAAAGATAATTGGGCCTTTAAGGTCTAGATCAGCACCTATGGATGAATGGATTCAGTGTACGATGAATGTTGAGACGTTTGGCTATAAGGATGAATCTTGGGGAGGAGAAGCAATTTCCAAAGCAATGAGGAGACATCAAACTGCCAAATGTTTTAACTGTGGTAAATTAGGACATCTGAAAGGGAATTGCAGGCAAGGAATATCTAGGAATAATATCTCCTCTGGGAATAACAAAAATAGGAGACCTTGGCCTTCAGGTATATGTAGGAGGTGTGGTAAAGGCCGACATTGGGCCAATGAATGCAGGTCAACAACAGACAGATAAGGCAACCCAATACCATCAGGAAAGCCCTTGAGGGACCTCTCGCAGGCTCCCAAGCCAAAAGCGGCCCAGTCATTCCCAGTTACAATGGAGAACGTGTCTTACCAAGAAACCTAAAAAATCCAATGCCTGCTGTAAAAAGCAATACAGGTCTAAATGATGGGTAAAATGTGGAGGATGAGTCAAAAAATCCAGTAGGACAGAGTAAACGTATATTTTGGCAGACTTCTATTAATGAACAAAGACCAAAGCTAAGAGTCTGTATAAATGGCTTCTTTATTGAAGGCTTATTAGACATGGGTGCGGATGTAAGTATCATTACTCCAGAATCTTGGCTTCTGAATTGGCCTCTTCAAGAGGTAGATGTTCAGTTTCTGGGAATTGGAACCCTATCTTGTGTAAAACAAAGCACGAGATGGGTTGAATGCATAGAGCCTGAAGGGCAAATAGGAAGACTAAGGCCATATATAGCCAACATAGCAAAAAATTTATGGGGCCATGACTTGCTACAGCAATGGAATACCCAGATTAACATTCCTGTAGTCCCAGGAACTCATAATTCTGGGAAGGGTATAATGAGGTATTATGGTAAAAGGTCACCAGCCATTCAGGCTGTACAAGAACATACAGCAACTAGCAACATTTAGAGATACCAACAGCCTTACCTTTAAAATGGTTAACTGAGAAGCCAATATGGATCAAGTAGTGGCCTCTAGGTGAAGATAAATTACAGGCTTTGGAACAGCTGGTATGAGAGCAACTACATGCTCACCATATTGAAGAATCAACCAGCCCTTGGAATTCTGCTGTGTTTGTTGTAAAAAAAGAAATCTGGTAAATGGAGAATGGTGACAGATCTAAGAGCTGTCAACAAGGTAATTCAACCTATGGGTCCTCTGCAATCTGGAATTCCTTTGCATTCTTTATTACCAAAAGGATGGCCTCTTATAGTTATTGATTTGAAAGATTGTTTCTTCACTACACCTTTACAAGAAAAGGATAGAGAAAAATTTGCCTTCACAGTGCCTACTTATAATAATTCTCAGCCTACTAGGAGATATCAATGGATTATCCTCCCAAAGGGGATGCTCAATGGTCCCACATTGTGCCAATATTTTGTAAGTCAGCCATTGGAAATAATTCGTAAAAAATTTCCTAAGTCTATAATTTACCATTACATGGATGACATTTTGTTGTCTGATTCAAATAAAGATACTTTAGAAAGGATGTTTGAAGAAGTAAAGGAAGTCTTGCCTAAATGGGGATTACAAATTGCTCCTGAAAAGATTCAAAGAGGAGATTCTATTAATTACCTAGGTTACAGAATAGGTTTACAGAAAATTAGAACACAAAAGGCACTTATTAGGAGAGACTGGTTATGGACTCTTAATGACTTTCAAAGATTGTTAGGAGACATTTCCAGTCTACGACCAGCTGTTGGGATAACACCTGATCTAATAGTTCATTTATACAAAACCTTAGATGGTGATAAAGATTTGAATAGTCCCAGAGAATTAATAGCTGAAGCAGAAAAGGAACTGACAATGGCTGAGAAAAAATTACAGGAGTCACATGTTGATAGGGTAAACCCAAATCTTAAATGTATACTAGTCATATGACCTTCCAGAATTTCTCCTACAGGGATTTTAATGCAGAGAGAAGATATTATTTTAGAATGGATATTTATACCACATAAACCAAGTAAAAAATTAATAACTTATGTGGAAAAAGTCTCTGAATTAATTATAAAGGGTAAACTGCGACTTCATCAACTAGCAGGTATAGACCCAGCAGAAATTATAGTGCCTTTTACTCTTGATGAAATAAAAAAGTTATGGGAAGAAAATGAACCATGGCAAAGAGCTTGTGCTAATTTTTTTGGGAGAAATTAATAGCAACTATCCCAAAAGTGATAGAATTAACCTCATAAAAAGAACTTCTTGGATTCTTCCTCAAATTGTACATGATGTACCAATAAATGAAGCCCATACATTTTATACTGATGCAAATAAATCAAGGAAAGCAGGTTACAAATCAGAAGAATTAAGTAAGGTGGAACAAAGCCCTTCCAGAAGGCAGAATTATATGTCATTCTTATGGTGCTAAGGGATTTTAAAGAACCTCTTAATATAGTTACAGATTCACAGTATGCAGAAAGAGTTATCTTGCATATTGAAACCACTGAATTTATACCAGATGACACAGAATTGACTTCATTGTTTATCTAGGTGCAAGACATAATCAGGAATAGGCTTTGCCCTATGTACATAACACACATCTGATCCCATATGGGTCTGCCTGGTCCTCTAGCACAAGGTAATGCTAAAATTGATCAATTATTGATTGGAAGAGTGTTGCAGGCCTCAGAATTTCATAAAAAACATCACGTCAATAGCAAAGGTTTACAGAAAGAGTTTTCTATTACATGGCAACAAGCTAAGGAGATTATAAAGAGATGCCCTACTTGTTCTTTCTATAATCAAACACCGTTGCCTGCAGGAAGTAACCCAAAGGGTACTCAAAGGAATGAAATCTGGCAGATGGATGTGTTCCACTTTACGGAATTTGGTAAATTAAAATATGTACACCACACCATAGACACGTATTCAGGTTTCCAATGGGCTACTGCCCTGAGCTCAGAAAAGGCTGATTCGGTAATCACACATTTATTAGAAGTTATGGCCATCATGGGTATACCTGCACAAATAAAGACAGACAATGGTCCAGCATATGTATCTAAGAAAATGAAATGCTTTTTTATTTATTATAATATAAAGCACATTACAGGTATACCAAACAATACTACAGGTCAGGTAGTTATAGAAAGGTCAAATCATACAATAAAGGATATGCTGAACAAACAGAAAGGGACGGAAAATACCCCCAGAAATAGATTGCATAATGCTTTGTTAACCTTGAATTTTCTTAATGCTAATGAGAAAGGAACAACAGCAGCAGAGAGGCATTGGATAATGGAAAAAACTTCTGAATTGAATCAACCAGTATATTTCAAGGATGTGTTTACCTGACAATGGAAACCAGGAGATGTACTACTTTGGGGAAGGGGTTTTGCTCTTGTTTACACAGGAGATGAAAAACTATGGATGCCATCAAAATTAATAAAGATTTGCTTTGAAAAGTAGAAACCTATTGAAACAGAGAAATGACAGCTCATCCACACTGGTGATGACCATACAGGTGGTAAGCAAAGCATTTAGGATGGGGGCAGGGTCCTGTTCTTGTCTTTGCAGGAAAATACTCATCTTCAAAAATTCAGGAAACCCCTGATGTTTGAATGATGACTGGTAGAAAAATAACTATCCAATAAGGATCATCAAGAAAATCAAATATCGTTCATAAGTACAAATGATACAATGTATACATTTATATATATATGCATATGTATGTATATGTTTATGAATATATAGAGCTGATTTTAGAGTTGGACAACAGCTCTTTCCTTCTTTAAATCCAAGCATGTTGATAAAAGAAAAAACCCAGAGTTTCTATCTCATGTCAAGAGCCATTTGATGTGAGATAGAAAGAAAAATGTTTTTAGAAAATATCTTTGCTTTTCTTCATATCTATTTTTGTCATTATCATATCTTTCATTGAATATATATGTCTGTAAATGTCTATATAAGTAATGTTTAAGTTTTCCACAACGAACAATGAATTTTCCTACAGTAATCCTTGAAGTTTCCATGAAGAAGATGGGGCCCCATAACAACAACTCCACCTGGTTGATATGACGTCATGATACTGATAGCACTACTACAAGACCTGTTTTGGGTACCAGCTGCACAAGATGGTTCCAACTTGGTTAACTGAAATGGTGCACATCTTTTACAATGTTTTTGCCAGACTTCCACAAAATTCTCAGAGACTATTTGCAATTTTACCAGATATTAATCTTGAAATGTAACCATCATTTTACTTTTACAGGATCCCCTAGAAAGAACGTCGCCCCCATGACAGCTGGAAGTAATTCTAGAAGACAACATCCCCTCTCCCAGCATAGTTTGCCCTCAGGCTTAGGGACATCATTTTAGGGGTTGATTATAATTGGTATATGGTTGAGGGTTGGGGGAGGAATTTTATAAGCTCAGGGACCTTTTTGAAAAAAAGAGGGAAAATTGGATGATGGGATAATAGATTGGTATTTGTGAGTTATTGTTTACAGACAATTACATTGGTCTAGATTCTTGTATATTGATACAAAGTTAAATTATATTGTATATTGTATGCATGCATGCTTCTACCTCTGTTTAAAACATTTTTTATGTATTGATACATATATATTTACCATATTGCAGTGTATATTTCTGCCTCTGATCAAGATACTTGTACATTTTTTACATTTGGAGGTCATTGTCCTAATTTATTGCACAGTTGTTTATTGTCTTAGTTTTTTTTGTTTGTTTGTTTTGTTTTTTTTGTTTTTAGTTTTTTTTGTGCTTACATATATGACTTTTATTTTTTATTTATTTTTTTCCATACATTGTTTTGTTTTATTTTTTTCCATTCAAGAACATAATTAAAGAAATAAAATTTTTTTTTCCTTTCTTCCCCTTCTCCCGGTCCCCTC
>PVIU01013603.1:0-55362 GCA_004026605.1 Ondatra zibethicus | reverse complement strand
CTCAAAGGTATGTCCCATTCTCCATAGGAGCAGAGACTGACTTGTCTTTGGCTTCCTCAACTCTGAGAAAATGCCGAGGAGTGCTAAGTTTATGTATCCCACTACTGACTGAGCAAACAGTTATTCAATTGATTTATTATAAATTCTTTAATTTGTAGTTCTTTCAGATAAAAAGATTTATTTCCTAGATTACAATTCTCCCTAGTATTAGTTAATTCCAGCTCTGCAATAGTTACTCAGACCAGTATTGGAATGTTAACATACTTAATAGGTTTCTCTTTTCCCAATTTTACTAATAAAAGTCAATCTCTTACACTGCCTGTGTCACAACTGCTACTCTCATTCCTGCTTCTCTCCTTCCTTTCCTTGTCTAAAATCTGAGATTCAGAGACTGAGTTGAACTATTTTCAAATTTAGTACAGGTAGGAAGGCAGAAAAACCATCATTTATTGATTAGTAGATAAAGAACAATTTATATATATCCTCTTATAAAGGGTATATGTAAGAAAGAATTTAAGTTTTAAATATAGCCCTTAACTTCTCTTTTGTGTAGATGGATATTTGAGGAAAATGCAGGGGAGTTAGAGTGCTGCCTCAGCATGCAAGAGCATTTTTATTTCCCGAGTGCTGTAAGCTGTCTCCATAACACCCATGCTGGGGATCTCACAACCACTTCAGATTCCAATTCTAGGAGATGAAGTACTTTCTTCTCTCTATTTGGGGAAGGACACACACTTTTACATATACACAAAAAGCATAGGTATATGACAATAAATAAAAATAAAATGAATCTATAGAGTAAAATAATAAGATAGTTGGGGAACATAGGAAAAAAGGATAGTTTTAATGAATTATGTTTCTGGGAACCTAGAATCATTCAGTTCAGTACTTCCCCTTGGTGTCTGACAAATATACTCCCAGAATTCTAAACGATGTTCCCTCTTTATACTGAAATAAACTTCATACCAGTAAACTGTTTAAAGCAACAGTGGAACCCATGCATTTCCTCTTGGGGCAGAATATTCTTTCCAGATCAAAATCAGCAGCAAAACCAAACTATTAATGATGAAGAACATATTAGATTTTCAATAGTCTTAGTTTTATGTTTGTTTACTAAAGTTAATTATTTAGAATGTGTTCAGCAATATATTTTCATTAATATAATAAAATCGCAATGATGGAGCTAGTGCAGAAAACATGCAATTGAATAAACTTGATAACCTAAAATTTATATCTACTTTTTAAAAACTATAAAGGATATTATAATAGTGAAATAAAAATTAACCAAATAATGTTTTAAATATGTATTGTTTTCCAGATTTAGACTATCAATCCACTTGCCAATGTATATTCTTCTTTTACCTATACTACAAAGACATATTTGTTTAGTGTCTATTGTATTAATGAGTTCTATAGTGAACTTAACCCAAAAGAACTTATATAGATGTATAAAAAGAAGTTTATTATTGTTTACATGAGTAAATGCTGTAGATAGTAATAATGTTTGTCAGGAGTCTGTATATCTGAGGAAACTATAGTCACTTAAGGTGTCATGTAGCTCAGATCAAGAGGGACCTTGATGAAAGCCTACCCCATTTAGAGATGAAACTCTGGAATATCCTTGAGAGTTTACTACTGAGAGACCATGTCAAAAATCTGAAGAATCCATTGTCTGACATTATGGAGACATTGAAAATACATGCCAACCAAAATAGCTTTGATTGTGTTCATCTGTGGTGTTGTTATTGACTTTTGTTAATAGTCAAGCCCTACAGTGTATTCTATGGTGGTGTTAGAGCCACGGCAATTACCACTCCCCAATGGTCCCCCAAACACCCTCACACTCACAACCAGAAGTGTATTTTATTGACATCATTGGTTTTCTTCCATCTAGTCACATTAATAAATGCGATAGACAGTCACTGTCATTGATCCAGTGAGAATCCTGTCTTCCATATCAGTGTACACAGTAGTTGTTTCTTGAAACTCTATCACTGATGTTCTTAAGCTATATGAACATGTGAATATCTGCGTGAGGAAATATGAGAACAATTGCAGGTACCTCTGAGGCTGGAAATATTATGCCCTCGATCACTTCCAAATACTTTTGTGAATGCTGTTCTATGCTTATTATAAATATTAATATTTTAGAAAATGCTCAAACGAATTGTCTCTGCAGTGGAATGCAATGACCTTAATGGGGCTGCAAAGCTTTTTATGAATGTTTACTTGCCTGTTAGAATAAAAATATAGCATTAAATTTAATCTGAATGATAAATCTAAAAATAAATAAAATAATACATTTAACATATGTACTGTGTTAAACAAAATATGCTGTAATTATATATTTTATTTTAACTAATATATCCAAAGTATTAACTAAATATGCAACAAAATTAAAATACTAGTCAAATGTTTCTTGCAATTTTTGTGCTTAGGCTTATTTACTGATAAATATTTCTCTATGTCCACAAAATTCAACATTACACAGTCACAGGAGGAGAGTGTGGTCACATGTAGTTGAAGGTCATCTGACTGCAAAGGACAGGAAAGCTCTGCATGCACCCCTCTCTATTTTACTTAAAAAATTATAAACTTGAACTTGATAGCTTATGCAAACACTTTTATTTGGTTTCTGTAACTGAAAAGACTTCAGAAGTTCTGAGAAGTCAGAACATATATTTTTAAATTATATAATATTTTAAATAAAACAATGCATTCTCAACTTAATGACTTCTTTTTCTCAGCCTACCACTTAGGGAACATTTTATACTATTTGCAACAATAATGCCTTCCATCCATTTGCATGCAAAATTCAAGATGTCCTTGTTTTTTACCGCCGAGTAATACTCTAATGCATATATATATTCCACACTTTCTTGATCCATTCTTCCATTGAGGGGCACCTAGGTTGTTTCCAGGTTCTGGCTATTACAAATAATGCTGCTATGAACATAGTTGAACAAATGTTTTGTAGTATGATTGGGCATCTTTTGAGCATAATCCCAAGAGTGGTATTGCTGGATCCTGAGGTAGGTTGATTCCCAATTTCCTGAGAAACCGCCACACTGATTTCCAAAGTGGTTGGACCATTTTGCATTCCCACCAGCAAGGGATGAGTGTTCCCCTTATTCCACATCCTCTCCATCATAGTCTATCATTGGTGTTTTTGATTTTAGCCATTCTGACAGGTGTAAGATGGTATCTCAACCCAGATCCAAAAAGATGAATATGGTATGGACTCACTTATTAGTGGACTCTGGCCATAAACAAAGGACATTAAGCCTAGAGAAGACAAATAGCAAGGTGAACCCAAAGAAAAACATACATAGATCCTCCTGGAAATTGGAAGCAAACAAGATTGCTGGGCAAAAGTTGGGAGCTAGGGAGATGGATATGGGGGGAGGGGAAGGGGTTAAGTTGGGGGAAGGGGAGAGGGGGAAGGAGAAGGGAAGGACTTGGGAGAACTTGGAGGAGTAGGAGGGTGGAGATGGAGGAAGGGCGGATATTGGAGCAGGGAAGAAGATATCTACATTAAGGGAGCTATTTTAGGGTTGGGAAGAGACTTAGTGCTAGAGGGCATCCCAGGTGTCCATGGGGATTTCCCCAGCTAGGTCCTTGGGCAGCAGAGGATAGGGTGCCTGAACTGGCCATGTCCCATAGTCACATTGATGAATATCTTGAATATCACCATAGAAATTTCGTCCAATGGATGGAGATAGAGACAGAGACCCACATCCACATCAGAGCAATGGACTGAGCTCCCAAGGTCCAGTTGAAGAGCAGAAGGAGGAAGAAGATGAGCAAGGAAATCAGGACCTCGAGGGGTTGGTCCACCCACTGAGACAGTGTGCCTGATCTAATGGGAGCTCACCAAATCCAGCTGGACCATGTCTAAAAGAGCATATGATCAAATCGGACTCTCTGAATGTGGCTGCCAATGGGGGCGGACTGAGAAGCCATTGATAATGTCACTGGGACCTGTATGTTCTGCATGTATTGGCTTTTTGGGACCCTAGTCTATTTGGATGCACATCTTCCTAGGCCAGGATGGAGGGGGGAAGGCCTTGGACTTCCCACCGGGCAGGGTACCCTGCCCTCTTTTAAGGATGGAGGGGGAGGGAGGATGGTTAGCAGGGGAGTGGGTGGGGAATGGGAGAAGTGGAAGAAGTGTAAATTTTTGAATGGAAAAATAATTTAAAAAATCAATAATGCCCTCCTTGTGATATTTAACAGCATTTCATCAAAAGTAAATCTCAGTCTGTACATATAAAATTTGGGTTTCAGGAATTAAAGCTGCAGCAAATGTTTTCTATGACGGTTAATCTGGACATTTATTGCCATTGCTTGGGAAAGTATGGGAGTTGCTTATATGATCTTTATAGTAGAGGAAGTTGATTAAAATGATTTCCAAATAATTGTAATAGACATAATGAGAACAATACGTAAGAACATCTTTGGCTGGGCAATGGTGGCGCACGCCTTCAATTCCAGCACTCGGGAGGCAGAGGCAGGCTGATCTCTGTGAGTTTGAGGCCAACCTGGTCTACAAGAGCTAGTTCCAGGAGAGGCACCAAAGCTACAGAGAACCCTCTCTCAAAAAAACAAAAAAGAACATCTTTGGCATCACTTCACATGACTGTCCTTTGTGTCCTTTGAGTTTTAGGTGTTTCTGTGGCCATTTCAGGGAAGTTCACAAGAATGAGACATGCATATCATGTGCCATAATTAATGGTTATTGTTTCTCCTGATGTTGTAAAGTGTCTATACCTTCATTGATATGCTTCTTTTCAACTCTCACGTTCAATCACATAATAAATTGTTCACACTTCTGATATAATTTCTGGTTTACTTATTAGATAGATAAACAAGTATTGGGTACTGGGCCTAGATATTTATGATTCATGACATGGAAATATTTTCAGTTAAAAACACTAAAGATCATTTGCAGAGTCAGCATTATTTTGTTAGTATTAATAATTTACATTGTCATTTTATTATACTATGTAGACAGTGATGTATTAGTGATATATTCAAGGATTAAGGTTTTAATTTCATTAAAATTTTCTCTAATGATATTACTGTCAATTTCTACTTTCCAATATGTCTTCATTTTACTTAATAATATTATATTATAATATTATATTATAATATTATATCCCTTCTGTAGCTCTACTTCTCATTGTGATCTCCAAAGCATAATTACAAAGACAAATCATTAATAACATTGATAATATAGTTCTCAATATTGTAAATGCAGAAAAATAATAAAATTTTGGTGGAGAAGAACAAGCTTATGGGTTGAGTATGTTTTTCTCTGTTCATTGATGTTTGCAATTCATCTCTTCTTTCTTCTCCATAAATAGAAAACTTATTTCTGTATTTACTATGTAATTGTTTACTACAAGAAAAACAGGTTTGTTATGATGCTGTTTTCAGATCCAAATTGATTAAACACTCCAACTGAGGCACCTTCTGATGTATGGAGTAATAAAAATCCTTAAAAATAGTTCAAAATCCATTTGTTTAATACCAAGTTACACATTCCTAGTGCTGTTATAAGTCTGACATTATAATCTATTCTGGAAGATAAGATGCCTACGGTTTGGGTTGTACATGCTTTTTATGAGAGATTGGCTATGTCTATTCATTAAATGGAAAAATAATTTGGGAAATATCTTTTACAATACATATTTTATTTGAATTAATGAATAATATAACCTATGTATCTATGTAAAATTTAAACTTTAACAAATTAGATTGCCAGGTTATGGTATAATCTGAAGCAATTTAAGTACAATTGGAAGCAAGAGTTGTTTGTATGCTACTTTATACATCCATGAATGCCAATACAATTGATTTTGCATTCATTTTGGTGTATATTGAGTATCTTTTTTTAAAACTTAGGGTGCACAGGAGAGATATATGATAGCTATATATATAGAAGTGTTTACCATTGACATCAGAATTTTATTCTGACCCAAAAGCAACAGACATAAGTCTCTTAAAGACTGCAGAGAGCTTTGTGGATATTTCATACATTACCTAGGGAAGTCATCAAACAATACACAATTAGTCATGAGTACACACTTCTATTCAATTTTTGTTAAGCATTTAATGTTTATGAAAGCTACGGGTAAATATACAGGTGATTTAGCAAGTAACTGCCTGAAACCCACTCTTTCCTGTAAAGATTAGAATACTAATGTCCGTAGTTCCAAAACTTCAGTTGTAGGGACTGGAGTGAGTCTTACCAGTAGAGTATTTGCCTAGAATGCACAAGACTGCAGCAATGAAAATAAATTGAGAATAAGAAATTCGAATAATATATAAACACATATTATCTGTGTGGTTTAAATCAAAATACTGTAGCATTCTTTTTTGTATCTGTTAGCAATTATGATTTCTAATTCTTATAAAAATGTTAAAATGGAATTTTCCACAGAAGATAAAACATCTAACATCATGAAATCTGCAGACAAATGTATAACAGTAGAAAAAAATCACCCTGAGTGATGCAACCCAGGACTAGAGACAAATATGGCAGGTATTCACAAATAAGTGGATATTTGTTATTAAGGAAACAATAATCAAAGTACAATCCATAGAACCAGAAAGTTAGGTAAAGAGAAGTGTTTGACAGGACACGCCTGGATCTCCCTGGGAAAGAGAAACAGAATAGATTTATGACTATAGCTACAGAAAGAGAAACTTGGACTCCAACTCCCAAAAAAACAACTTTGACCAGCAATCTATCCTGTCTGAAAAAGATATACTAGGGTAATGGGGAGCAGATCCTGTGTGAATAGCCAACCAATATATTTGTCTTGATTTAAGGCCCCCTCCCTGAGATGGAGCCATAGCCAACACAGTTTAGATTACACAACCAGAAAATAGATAATCCAAAAACCCAACCAAGTTATATCTCATAATAAAAGAATCTATGTTCAATTCCAAAAATATGAAAAAAGTCTTGTTTATATCATTACCAGCCTTCCTTCTACCCAATCTAATAGTTCCTCCACCTTTCAAATTCACACGCACACACACACACACACACACACACACACGAATGGGATGAGTTCCTGGAGAAGAGGTAATCTATATCTCTCAAGAACCTTTAATTGCCTATATATCTTCATTTAGTGGTAGGACTTTGGTAAAATGTTCCTATCCAGGTAGGCATGCGAAGTTCTCTTATCATTCTACTGCTCCTTTTTAGATAACCATATTGTTAAGATCTCAAACGTGTAACTTCTCTGTCATATATGGAAGGCACTATTTCACATCAGATCCTCTGACTCTTACACTTTTTTGTTCCTTATTTTTGTTGTTCTTTTAACATTAGATATAGTGTTTGTTTCAGTTAGGAATGGGCATGCAAAGGTCTGTTGTCATCGGCATTTGGCCAGTTGTGGGTGTCTGTATTGGTCTTTATCTGTTTCACAAAAAGATGCTTTTTCTTTTAATTTATTTTTTTAAAAAACCTATCTATTTTCATTTTATATGTCAAATCCTGTTCCTATTCTCTCCCCTCCTCCAGCTCCCTCTACATTTCCCCCCATCCCACCTCCTGTTTACTCCCCAGAGGGTAAGGCTTTCAATGGGGAGTCACCAATGTCAAGGAAAGGAGAAATAGACAAGAACTCCTGATAAAAAGAAGATGTCTAATGAGGAATAAAAGATACAGTTTTCTATTGATATAGGGATATATATTTAGAATGCAGTAAGAAATTATTCCACTTTTAGAAGATGTAGAATAGTGGTTTCCTTTTCTGCAATAGAATTAAATGTAAAGGCTGCAGAATAGGAGAAAATTCATGCCTCTTACTATAAGCCTAGATAACTCTCTGTGATGAATTTTATTTCTTTGGGTCCCAGGTGCTAGATTCTGTACCACTATATTTCTCTGTCTCTCTTTCTGTTTCTGTCTCTTTGTCTCTCTATCTCTATTTTCTCTCCTCCACTATTCCTAGCTTTCACTTCTGTCTCTATTACTGTCTTCTGAAAAAAAATATTTGAATGTTTTATTTTTTTGTTTATGCCACATTCCTTTAGCCAACAAAATATAAATCCAGACTCTTTGCAAGCTCCTGTAGCAATGTACCAAATTAGCAATGTTTATGAGAACTCAGGAAATCTTATGACATATACCCCAGTTTTTAGTCTGCTAGTATTCTGGAGAAAGGGAGCGGTAAAAGGAAAAATATTTACCTTCAAATTTTGAACTCTAACCTACTTTTAAGGAAACCCAGAAATTACACTCAAGTAAGTATTGTGTAGAGTGGTACATTTGTGGAAGGAGACACATGCTTTGGCAGACTGATTGAATATCTGTAAGACTAGCATGGCAAATAGAGCATGGACTTAGGAAGGATAGATCTGAAGAAAGCTTTAGCAAAGAAGGAGAGATTAGAAGGGAAACATTACTAAATTTTATTATATGCAAGTATGAAGCAATCAAAAGTTTCATGAGATTCAAAACCTATGATAAAGAAATGTAAAGTAAAACCCAAGATATATATATAGAGAGAACTGTTTCTATGAACCCTTGAAACTGTACAAGTGTTTACTTAAATTTCCTAAATTTGTCATTATATACCTAAGGGATGAACAGAGTACCCAGCCAATGTAGCTATTGTATGGATTTATGTATGTGAACATACATAGTAATACTATGGAAGTTAGGAAACAAAACACTTTTTTTTTATTTATTCTTAACATAAAATCCAATGGGACAACTTAAAATACATGGTTAGGTATATGTCAATACAATGTTGTGAGTTGTAGTAATCCATTGAATATCTTACACTATCACTGATGTAGCAACTCTGGATTGTATTTAAATTCTGAAATGCCATTGCTCCTCTTATCATTTGTTTGTTCCTTGTTGGTTTATTTAGGTTGCAGGCCTAAACAGCTCATGTAAACATTGCAGAGAAAGAGATCAACAGAGTGTAGGGAGGGAAGACAGGGAGGGAATGACAAATACACACAATACATAATAAAAAGAAAAAAAAGGAACTTATGGGTGACTTCTGTTTCTGGAGGAAGTCATAACAGCAAGAAACAAATACTTATTAAAGAATAAACTTTTATATTGAGAGTTCATTCCAGAGAAAATATGGCTCAATATTGAGACTTCCTTCAGTTTTATTGCTCTTTGATTTGGTAATCCAGAAATTGACTGTGGTGGTTTGAAAAAATAAATGGCCCTCAATGTCAGTGTCACTTTTAGGAGGTGTGGCCTAATTAAAGCAGGTGTAGCCTTGTTGGGAGACATGTGTCACTCACTGTAGGAGTGGGATTTGGAGTTGCTTTTTTTTTTTCAATCTTCACTCAGTGTGACTTTCAGACCATTTCCAGCTTGCAAGATGAGGGACTCTCAGCTAGTACTCTAGCACCTTCTCTACCTGCACCCCACCATGCTCCTTGTCATGATGATAATGGACTGAACCTCTGAAACAAAGAGTGAACCACCCCTAATAAGTGCATTCTTTGTAAGAGTTACCATGGTAATGGTTTCTCTTCACATCAATAAAAACACTAGGTAAGACACCCACCATCATGAGAGATCAGCAAATCCCTTTCTATGGGTTGAACTGGTTATATAGTAGAAGGAAGAAGGTAAGTACTATCTAACTGCAACAGATGCCTTTGTTTCTTTGACTGGACTCTTTGTTCATGGTTTCATGTCTGGAATAATACCCTCTGTCCCTGGCTAGGAATTCTTGTGTGATATTTTGTTTGTGTTCTTACAAATAAAGCATTTATTGCCATCAAAGGGAAAAGCTAGCCACTAAGTTAATCATAGAGGCCAGGAAGTGGTGTCACATACCTTTAATCCCATCACTTAGGAGGAAGCAGGAAGAAATTCTAAGTTACCCTGGGCTACACAAGACTGAACCAGTCTAAAAGAAAGAGAGCCAAGTCATATGGCTCAAACCTTTAATTCAGCATTTGGGAAGATCATTCCTTTGATTCCAGCACATGGGGAGGTCATGCCTTTGATCCCAGCACATGGAAGGCTCATACCTTTAATCACAGCACTAGGGAGGTGGATACAGGAATATAATACGTTTCATATAGATAGGATCCCACTCCCTGATCCATTTGGTCTGAGATTTCATAGAGGTAAGAACTCTGAAGGCTGGGTGCTCTGTTTCTCTGATCTCCAGGAAAGCTTTATATGTCCAAATACAAACAAAATATTACACAGCTAGAGATGCACAGAATTAGCAGAGTTGGAGGAAGAGAGACACAAATGAAAACAAAATCTTTGCTCACTTTAATAAATACCCCTCCCTAAAATGTTAATATTCAAAATCACACAGTATTAATTACTGTTTAAAGGCATTTTCACTCCCTTGATTACAGTTTTGTAATTTTTTTCAGATATAGATGAAGAGTTTTTTAAATTAGGTATTTAGTGACTAAACCTACTATTTTTTTTTTCATTTTCCCTACAAGAAACACACAGGTAGGAGATTAAATCAAAGCTGACATATCTATTTTTTCCCACTAATTGAATAGTATGATTTATTCAAAAATGTGAGCAGCAAACATTTACATGAGGACTTATTTTTCATGCGAGTCATGAACCATCTCTCACAAAGTACAAATGTTCCAAATGCTAAACAAATACGTCTTTGATTGGCCAGGTGAATTCTATAGAGAGAATTCTGCAGCACAGCCTGTGTCATTTTGTGTTCTTAGAAGGATTTGATGAGCGACATTGTTCACTTTCTTCAGGAACTGGCTGACATTCCTCTGAACAATGAAACTATGAATGCAGAGACAATTTTATTTTAAGATTACAGATTATCACCCTCCCACTACACTATCCAACATATTCTATTCATATATTCTTCCTTGCAGTGGCCTGCTATCATAAATATAAAAAGTATTTCTCCAAGTGATCCCAAATTATCCTGAAATCACACAAATGTGGAATTAGTATGAAGCAACTAGAGATTGTTGGTTCCTTTAAAATTCCTTAAAACAGGAATCTTCAGGCTCCTATTGACAACTTATACATGACAATGATTATATATTTAACCTTGTTTATTACTTGTACTAAACTATATGCTAATAAGTCTAGCATAAAGATATCAAAAGATCTCTTTCTATATAAACATTACGTATATGTGGAAATAGATAAAAATACATGTAGATAGATCAATAGATGTAGACACATATATATCACCCTATTTCTTTTTGCTATGATATTTCTAGATAATGATTAATAATGTGAATAAGAAGCTTTTGGTCACATTCCATAATCAAAGAATCTGTAGTTTATATGTTTAAATCTTACTCCAGTGACAGGGAGATATTTCAGAGGCGGATTACATTTGATAGCTAGCATGAGGGTATGAGTTCAATCTCTGGAACCTACACAGTTGAAGAAGAGAATATATTCCCTCCAGCTGCCACCGATCTCTCTCTCTCTTTGTAGGCCACATCACAAGTGTATTTACCAAATAAATAAATCAATGTTAAAAAATAAAATAAATAATGATATAAGATATTTAATTTTCAAAAAGAATACATCCCAGATAGAACTAGGGTTCAGAGAAGTAAAATCCACTTTAGTGTAGTGAGCACAAATATCTTTTTTCAAACATAATACTTTTATTGATTATTTGGGAATTTCACCTCCTAATCCCAAATCATCCTCATTTTCTGGTCCTCCTAATTCTGCTCTCACTTTTGTGTCCTCCCCTCTACAATTAAAGTAGAAACAAAACAAAACAAGCAAACACACAAGTCCAGTTTATGTTCCCTATGTATTTACTGGAGCATGAACAAATTGAATTTTTTTTTCTTTTTTTTTCTAGAGGATTTCCTGATTTAAATCCAAACTCCACATTCACAGGGAAGCAGTAACAAAAGTGGGATAAAAAATTATAGAGGATATGAGCAAAGCGAGGTATCTGAAATTTGCTATTTGCTGAGTATCTATCAAAAAATACCTATCTTGAAGAGATTCACAAGTGTTAAAAGGTAATAGTTTTTTTTTTTTTTTTCTCAAGACAGGGTTTCTCTGTAGCTTTGGAGCCTGTCCTGGAACTACCTCTTGTAGACCCGGCTGATCTCAAACTCACAGAGACCCACCTGACTTTGCTTCCCTAGTGTTGGGATTAAAGATGTGTGCCACCACCACCGAGCTTAAATATTAATAGTTTTTAAATGTATTATTTTTCTTTACATTTTTTTCTCTAAATTAGGAAAAAGGTGATTTATTTGAATGAAAATGAGTAGGTTTAGCAGATTTGAGGTGGGGAGGGATGTTTACAATAGTTAATACTTTTTATTCATCCTAGTACACATTAAGATGTTTATTGACTTCAGATGTCAGTCAGTATTTGCAGAGGGCAGGATTCGGCCCTGTCATGCCTACAGAGTTGTCAAATCGATTTGGTCAAACATCATGTTAATAAGGTGTAGGAGGCAATCAAATCAGTTGTCTGACTTGAGTGAGTATATGACTAAAGTGCAAACAGCTGAAACTTACATTCTTCCTCAACATTGTACCCTGTGGGTTTGTCCAAATCCTGATGTTAGGCCTTTCTCCTTTTCTGTCTTTTCTTCTACTTCATTTTATTTTTTATCTTTGTGAATCTACTTCAGAATACAGTACAGACTTCCTACTCAGCTTTAGGTGATTTGTTTTTAAAGTTTCAGTTCTTAATATTTTTGTCTTTTAATTTTTATTACATTTATGAATTTACTTGTTTGTTTGCTTATGTATGTATGTGTGGTATTTGTGGGCTTGTAGTGGCAAGAGTTAGAACACTAGCTGTGTTTTACACATGTAGCTCTGAGGACAACCTGCAAGAATCAATTCTCTCTTTTAACCTTGTGGGGTCCAGGGATGATCCTAAGTCCTACGGCCTGATGACAAGTACCATTATGCCTTGAGCCATCTTACTTTCTAAAGTTTACATAATTTTATGGCTATTAATAAATCATGCCAATAACTTCAAAATTTAAAGAAAGCTAACAAAAATATCAAAGCGATATCAATTAATTTCTATAACAATTTATTTTTATTCCAAGTTCAGGTGGACAATCCTAGCTTAAGACTGGACTTGCAGAAGTCAGTGGGGTTGAACATCTCTCTCTACACTCTTTTCTTATATTCATTTTTAGAATTGTGCTCTAATTAACATCCAAAAAGAATAATGACTCCTACAAATCACAAATGTTCTCTGATCTCCATATGAAGTTTGTGACATACATACACTCACAGCATAAACATATATACATACAAGACAAACACACAAACAAATGAAATGTTTAAACTGTTATTGAAAGTTAAGAATTATTAACTATCCTAGCTATGAAAAAATTGTTTCAATAACTCTCAGAGAATATAAAATATTAAAAATTAGAACTTGAAGATACAGGTAATTTTCTGAATACTTTTCTCTGTCAAGGTCTATGTATCATGATACCAGATGCACCACTTAAAGCCCCTGTACTTTGCTTTGCCTTAATGAGTTTGTTGCAAAGTGTCCTTGAGGTGTTCTCATATCAAATATAATTTATTTTGTCTGTCTTATTTTTCATACATGAGGCCACTAAAGACCAGCATAGGTTGGAAATCCGTATTAGCAGGGTCCGTGGAGTTATTTAGTACTTAGCAGTTCTAAAGTCTTGTTACATGAAACAGAAGGCAGAGGTTGCTTCTCACACACAGAAACCTCAGGATACATGGTAGCCAGCCTGCAAAGCCTGGGCTCAGAAGAGACAGGACATCCCCAGAGCAAGCCAGCTAGACTTTTTATTAAAAGAGTCTAGGAGCTCTGGATTCAAGAAAAAAACTAATGTGAGTAAGGTATTGGCTATCAAGCCATTTGGACCATAGAGAAATGGAGAAATGTAAATGTGCACACTCATACATATGTCCAAAAAAGAATATTCATCCAAGAAGATGAACATATGAGAGAGCCATACATTTAAAAAAGAAGTAGAGCAAATAATAGACTACAGATTCTGTGATTGAAGACCCTGGGCACTGCTTAGGACATTGCATAAACATTACCCATTTGGCTGGGCGTTCGTCATCTATTCTCTGTTACAGATTTTCAAGTACAACAAAAGGTAACCCACAGACTCTTTGACCACGATTGTAGTTCATTGCACAAACCAGCAAGCTTCTATCAGGTTAATATACAAAAGCAAGAGGCCCAGATCTCGAGGCTTTCATACATTTTTCATCTTCTTTGTATTCCATATATGGCAACATACAATTTAATTGCACATTTTAAAATACTAAACAGTAATGGCTAGAATGTGGAAGAAGAGGAAAGGAAAGAAAGATGCAATTCATTTATATTGAATTCTGAGGGCTCTGACAAATGTTCTGCATGGATATATTTCCTGATTTCTTTCCTCTTAGCTCTATGAGGGGACTGGATACCATGACTCTAGTGAGACGTCACAGGAAAGCTACTGGGATGACAATTGCCCCTTGAGACTCTCACTGGATAGTGATGGGAAGCATCAAAATTTGCCATAGATTTCCCCTGTCAGATTGCCCTTCGTGGAGTCACTGATATCCTTAAAGTTCTAAGATGAAGTTATAATAATTTGTGCATTGCTATTTCCTAGTGTATAACCTAAACACTCCAGTTTCCTGTTTATTAATCTATGGTGTGTGCGGTCATTCTGTGTGTTGCTTTTATTCATTAATGAATAAAGAAACTACAATGATGAATGAATAGCAGGGGATGAAATCATCTGAGAGGCTGGTATTTTTTCTTGATTCAATAATGCAAAGATATTTTTCCTAAAATCTTCACAGGCAGAAGAGAGATATAAGACAAATGTTTGTCGATATATACAAAAGTATGAATGAAAACCTGTGACCAGAAAGCAAAAAAGAAAGATCACTGAAAGTAATGAAACATTTACAAAAATAATCAATTGATGGCATTTAAGGCCACTCACAATTTCTCCACTGCTAACGTGGTTCTCACTGGCTCTCTTATTGTTTCTCTTTCATTTTAACTCATTTTGACATTTACAGTTACATCATTTTGGTTTTACATCAAAACCATGCATGTTTTATTTTATTTTTAAATTGAAAATGGTCTCTATTCTATCTGACTGAAGAAACTTATTTCCACTAGAAATAATTTGAATGTCATTTTTAATGTGAATTTCTTGGTCTTAAGTTGACAATTAGAAAATTACAATTATTCTAGATTACTTAATAAACAAATGTTGATGGGCTGGGGAAATTGCACAATTTTAAGTATTTGAGCTCTATCACTACATTGTTCATCACTTGTTATGAAAATGAACAAAAATATTATTAAACTATAATTTTCCAATTTGGATTTTGCATAGTTTTTAACATTTGAAGGTGATTAAAATGTTTATGCAAATTATGAATAAATAAAGCTTAAAGTTATTATTTTTTGGATATTTATGCCTCACTTATGGAAACATACTCTGGCATATAAATAGATTGATAATGTACTAAAACATAATCTGTTATATAAAATAGATTGATAATCTGCAAGCAGAAAGATGAAGCCATATGGGGATAATATGGCAGTGAATTTATGATATCATGACCTGCTGCAGTAATGTATTACCCAGATTAACATTCCTGCAGTTCCAGGAACTCATAATTCTGGAAAGGATATTATAAGGTATGATACACAAAGGTCATCAGCCATTCAGGGTGTACAAGAACACAAAGCAACTAGCAAACATTTATAGGTACCAACATCCCTACCTTTAAAATGGTTAACTAAGAAACTAATTTTGGTTAAACAGTGGCCATTAACAGAAGACAAACTGCAGGCTTTAGAACAGCTGGTAACAGGAACAATTAGATGCTCACCATATTAAAGATTCAACAGGCCCTTGGAATTATCCTGTATTTGTTGTTAAAAAGAAATCTGGTAAATGGATAATGGTGACAGACCAAGAATGTAATTCAACCTATGGTCCCTCTACAATCTGGAATTCTTCTGACTTCTCTATTACCAAATAATGGCCTCTTATAGTTATTTATTTAAAAGATTGTTTCTTCGCTATATCTTTACAAGAAAAGTACAGAGAAAAATTTATCTTCACAAGGCCAGCTTATAATAATTCTCAGTTTATGAGGAAATACCAGTGGAGTATCCTTCCACAGGGAATGTTCAATAGGCCCACCCTATGCCAATACTTTGTAAGTCAGCCATTTGAAATAATATGTAAAAAAATCTAAGTCTCTAATTCACCATTACATGGATGACATTTTGCTATCTGATTCAAACATAGATACTTTAGAAAGAATGTATGTAGAAATAAAAAAAGTTTTGCCAAATTGGGAATTATAAATTGCTCCTGAAAAAAGAGAGAGGAGGTTCTGTCAATTACTTAAGTTGTAGAAGAAATAGGTTTACAGAAAAATAAAACACAAAAAGCACAAAATAGGAGAGATCGGTTGCAGATTCTTAATGTCTTTCAGAGATTTTTAGGAGACATTTCCAGTCTAAAACTGACTATTGGGATAACCTAATAATTCATTTGAACAAAACCTTAGATGATGATAAAGACTTGATTAGTCCCATAGAATAAACAGCTGAATATATAAAGCTGGTTTTGTGGTTGGACAATTGGCTCTGTCCTTCCCTAAATCCAAACATGTTGCTGAAAGAAAAAATCAGAGTTTCTGTCTCATGTCAAGAGCCATCTGGTATGGTACAGAAAGAAGAAGGAATTTAGAAAAAAATTTACATTTCTTCATACCTATTTTTGTCTCTATCATACCTTCCATTGAATATATATGTCTGTATATGTCTATATAAATAATGTTTGCATTTTCAACAATGAACAAAGATATTTCCTGCAATAGTCTTTGAAGTTGCCAGGAAGAAGATGGGGCTCCTCAACAACAACTCCTGGCTGATATGATGTCATGATGCTTATAGTGCTACTATAGGACCAGTTTTGGGTACAAGCTGCTCAAGATAGTTCCAACTTGGTTAGCTGAAATGGTGCATTTTTTTACAACAATCTTGCCAGAACTCCCAATAGGAAGCTCAGCAAAATCCTCCCGAATACTCAGAGACTGTTTGCAATTATACGAGACAGTAATCTTGAAACTTAAACATTGTCTCACTTTCACAGAATTCCATAGGAAGAACATTGCCCCCATGACAACAGAAAGTAATGCTAGAAGACGATGTCCCATCTCCCAACAAAGTTTGTCCCTCAGGGTTAGGTACAACATTTAGGGTTTGATTATAATTGGTATAGGGTTTGGGCTTGGGGGTTGAGGGAAAATTATGTAGGATCAGGCATCTCTTTGAAAAAAAAGGAAAATTGGACTGAATAATAGATTAGTGTGAGCTTACTCACACTAATAATAATAGTGAGTAATGGAGTGAATACTTGGGAGCTATTATTTCTAGGCAATTTACATTGGCATAGATTCTTATATATTGATACCAACTTAAATTATATTGACTATGTTCTTATTTTCATCTATAATATTTGCATACCTAGGCAGTTGTTTAAAGATTGTTTATATTCAAATATAAAGTCTTAGTCTTTAAGTTTTTAAATTCATATAGGTATTATGAATTATAGGTCAACAGTCATCCATGTTTGTCATGCTTATAGTTAGACTAATCAGGTTCTTTAGTAAATAGAGATTGTATTCTGCATAGATAGGTAATCTTCAACCAATTCAAAAGTTGTAGAATATGGCGTTTAAATAACTGGGTTCTGTTGGAGTGACACATGATTGCTCCTCGCAACACCGATCAAGAGAATGTTGAGCAGTGAGGACACTCCACTTGGAGCTTGTTTTCTTCTTGAAAAACTGGCCTTTGGGAAGAACTGCCCATGCATCGACCACTGGCAAAATGCATGCTGTCCTGACAGGACAAGCTGGATACAAGAAAAAAAACTGCCAAATTTTGCCAAGAAAGGGTAAGATAGTTTTGAAAAACTTCCTGCCTCTGAAAATGGTCTGTCAGTTACTCAAGACCTTAGCCAAAGTTGGTTGTTCTAACATTGTGAGATTTTGGGTGACTGCTCAGGTAGCCAGTTGTCTCTGTCATTTGTTACACATTTTGGAAGTTATTTGATTGCACTTCCTGCTTACTCAAGTAATATTATCTCCCTTCTCGGGTCTTCATTGCGGTTAAAGACTAGATAGTTGTAGTTACTTTCCTCTCATGACTTGGCCAAGTTATTTATTATACAAGACTTAAACCCACTAAGATAGGATAATTATTGAAACATTTATTATGTGTTTCTTGCTTGATATTGTTTATGCTTGTTGTAATTCTAATTTTTATACCTGATACTTTTCTTATTCTATATAACTTTGTATTAGGCTTAGAACTTTCTTATTCAAACAAAAGGGAGAGGTGTGATAGGAATTCCTACTGCCAGTAGCCTTTAAGTTAAGTATCCACTTGGGCATGGCCTCTTATGTTATATATATCAATGTAAAACATGCATGCAGCCTCATTTTTTTTCTGTCTGTGGGATTCAGTTGTTGTTCCCCATTCCAGCAGATAATAGTGATCTGTAAGTCTACTTCTAATTAAATAATCTTTTATTATACACAATTCTGAAGTAGTGTGGGAATTTTTTTATACTGTCCTTCTTCACAAAAGCCCTAATATTAAATCTTGAAAAGGCAACCCAATATGAGGAAAAGTGTCTCAAGAAAAGGCAAAAGAGTCAGTGATATACCCACTCTCTCTGTTACATAAAAGTATTTTCAAATCTTGCCATTGAATATTTTCATTCTCATATAAACCAGGAAAATGAGTCTCGATAACCAATAGTTCAAATATTCAAACATATATTATAGTCTATTTCAATAATCAGTTTTAATGCCTGGGAAATAAGAGAATGGCAGAGGGCTTAGATTGGCATTCAGATGCCCTGTGTTCAGTTGCCTCCACTACCACACACACACACACGCACACACACACATGCACACACACACACACACACACACACACACACTTGTTTAAGTGTTTCTTTAAATTTTTTATTACATGAAACTCATTTTTCCCACAAGACTGTTTTCTCAGTTGCTCTTGAAGTCCTCAAAGCTCTTTCCTAATTTTTTTATTTGGAAAACATTTCTAACTGATAACCTGTAACAAATTATAAAAATATCTATGTTCTTAAATTTTTTATTTAAAAATATTTAGGCAGTATTATGGAAATCTCTGGGTAAAATGAGAATTAGATAAAAAATGAGAAGGAAAACCTAAACCCTAATTAATGTGAGCCCCCATATAGTCATCCAGCTAAGGAACAGAACATTTATTCTTTTGAGATTATGCTACGTTTTTCTTAAAGCTTGAATTAGGGGTCAGTACATGATAAACCATATTTTAGATTTCCAATTAAACATAATAAGTTTTTCATAAATATAAAGAAATTACATATTTCCCACAGTCCATTCAACCTGATACTTATTGTATTTTTCTAAAACTAGCCCAAGCCCTACTCCTTTTCCCATAATTATGGATAATGGTTGCTCAATTTAATGTTGTTAAAAATGATTTTCAAAGGATAAAGGGTACTGATGATAATTTTACTACATCATTTAAAACTGGGACATGTTCATTGATCATCTGAGCTGACGGCTTACATTTAGACAAAGGAAAGGAACAAAAGTTAAACCAAAGCTATTTCAAATTTTAAAACAAATAAAACAATGCAATATTTATTCCATTAAATTTCTTTTATTAATAAGCCTTATTTTTGTTTATGTTAATGATTAAAATTGCTTTCTCTGCAATATACAGCTAGACACCTAGTATTTCTGTTTAAATGATTCATAATTTCAGAAAAAGATAAAGTTAAACAGATACCTAAGATGAACTATTGAATCAATAATGGGTTTACAATTTATTATGCCACTGTTATTTGTTATTGTAGAAATAAACCTGGAGACTCAGAAATATTGTGCATACTAACTACATTTGTGAAATATAATAGGCTCTCCATTGAAAGAAAAACATTTTCACATGCACCACCAACAAAGGCAAGTAATGTTCTGATTCTTCATAATGCTTCTTCTCAAACTCATTAATGTCAGCTCTCTGCTGTTTTAAAATTTCTCTCCAAAGTTTCTAGCATTTTATTTTCAATTTTGTTGCTCTTGTCTTTCTCCCAGCTATGATACAGCTAATCCCTGAAGAGGCATCTCAATAACAAACTTTGCCATGGCTTCAACCATGGATCACATGGACCTTTCAGTCCTGCAATTATAGCGTTGTTTTGCAAGAGACTATGGTATTAGAGTTGTCCTCTTTTGTTCTGTATTTTCTTCACTTCTGCACCCCTCACAACCTCCTGCTGTACACACTCCTTACATACACCAAGTTGTCACAGAGTCATCTTCTATAGAACTATACAATATCAGCTAAAATAAAAAGTATGTAATAAAAATTTGACATAAGTTAAGGTTAATAACAACATGGTCATATTATGACTAATTTCTTTTATGTACAACTTATTTCAACTATTTATGAATAGCTGCTGGACAAACAGTAATTTATAGATACTAAGAATTGTAGTTGAAAATTCTGGAAGAGTGTCAAAAGTGTAAAAGAAGATCAAAAGGGGGCAAAGAGGAAGAAAGGAAGGAAAGGAGCAAGAAAAGGAGAAAGGGAAGAGAGGGATATTAAACTATTAATTATGGAAGTGCACCTAAATATAGTAATATTCAATTGATAATCATTATTTTTACTGTTGTTGTTAAATATTTCCATTAAAATGTGAAAAGAGAAAAAAATTATTTCCAAATATTTTGCTTACATATATACTTACTACGTATGTGGAGGGTATATGGAGGCAATCATATGAAATGTTATTTAACATGGTACAGATTAATAAGCTCGTATGGATATCTGTTAAAATATTTAATGCTAAGAGTTATTATATTAGTGTTAGTTTCCTAAGGCAGTTGTCTGCCTATTGATAATAAAATACACAGGCACAAAGATGTTCAAAAGTTCAAAACCTTATAGCCAAAAATTAGGTAAATATGTATCCTCTAATATATTAACACTATTTTATCTGAGAGACAATGTGATTTTCATATATAAACATCCACATAGCTTTCATTGTTCTGCTGTGTGTTTGTTGAAAGAATGCATGAGGCAATTATGAGAACTTCTTTTCATGATTCAAGTTTGTACTGAATGTTTGAACTGTATCATACCTTGGATTCTAAGCAGACTGGTTCCTATTGGTGGTGCTGATAGTGAGTCACGGCAAAGCTCCACTTCTGAAAAATGAATGTGAATTATATTCTGATTGCTCAGGAAAATACATATTTTAAATAGAGTTACAAAAGTACCATGCCTTTCAAAAGAGAGTACATTTTTTTTTGCTTTAAACTCTGACTCATAAGTCATTCAAAATGAGTGTGTTTCTGTCATTTACTGGCCCAAGGTATCTCCTTAAGAAATACAAAGCAGTTCATAAAATATTTCATATTTTAATGGTCATTCTCAATTTGTTAAATATACTACCACCAGAAATATTTAAAAAAATATTTTATTAAAAAATATTTATAGAAAACAAAGTTATACAAAGCAGCAGTAACATTGAAATAGTGAAGAAAATTTGCAAAGACCATACTTCCTAACCAGCCTGCTAGAATCCACTTTTGAGCTAAGAATAGGGCATTCACAAGGAAATAACTTCTAGAGCCTAATGCCACCCAAGAGTTATAGTCTTGTGGCTGAATGATGGGTAATCCGGATTTTTGCCTGGAGAAATGGTGAGTCAAGGAGTGTATATTGAAAGAACAATCTATTAATTAGAAAAAATTCAATTGCTATGATATATTAATAATCACTTTGTTTGTCCAAAAAGAAAATTGTATGTTTGCCAATTTGGTTGGAGATTTGCAGAGAATCTACGATTTTGTGCATCATGGTTATGTAGGATGTTGATTTTCAGTTACCTCACTGGAACTCTGTGTCTAGTCACAAGCAGCCTGGGACAGTCTCTTAACTAAGCCATAGAAATGTTATTTTCTATCTCTCTTGAGCTAATAGTCTATGATTCAGTTTTGTAAAGTTGAGCAAGAAATATATCAGCCATTTCTCGAGCTTTACTTAGTACATATGATCATTTTTGCTGTTGAAAAAGTTTTTGCTTATACTATGGTTATGTATTCATGATACCATTTAATCATTAATAAAGTTAACTTATCCAGTCAGTTAAAGTAGGAAGTATGAGTTTAATTATGACTCTGAACTTTTTTCTTAAATTTGGAATCTAATTTCATTGTCTTTTAGAAAAAAGTTTCTTTGACACTGAAACGGTAGGTAGGAAAATAGTCCTTTATTCAAATACAAACCTGGTAAATATTTGTAAATCTTCAAACTAGCCTGTCTCTGCAAAGTCACGAATCTCCACCATTGGAATTCAACACTAAAGAGAAAAGGACATTTAAAGAAACTTTCCAAAAGTCATATTTAAAGTTGTAGCAGTGGTGTAAATGAGGAACTAAGAATAATGGAATATGGAAGCTGGAGTGGGGTAAATGTTAGGTTTAAATTTCAATTCTAACATGTTAATTATTTAATCTATACATCTTCCTTTCTTTTACTTTTTAACTAGCTCTTGTAGACCAGACTGGCCTCAAATCACAAAGATCTGCCTGCCTCTGCCTCCCTAGTGCTAGGATTAAAGGTGTGCACCACCAATGCCCAACTCCATCTTCATTTCTTTATAATTAAATGGAATTCAAGTAGCATATGCACAAATACTGCAGTAAAAATGGCAAAGGATCATGTATTTTGTATGAGTTATGTGTGGTCCGTTATTGTTACTGAAACTTGCTATTATAATAAGAATTGTGGCTTTTGTACAGAAGGGATTATTTACGCTTCTGTTGCCATGGTTTTTTTTTTTTTGCTTGCTAATTAGGAATGTGAGCTGCATATAAGCAAAGTAAGTAACAAATATCTTACTAAGTTATAAAGACAGAGTCATGGGATAATTCATACTATCTCTAACCTGACTTTAAGATATGTGTTCTGTCTGATTTTGCCTTCAATTTTGAATAGTTACATAAAAATTTTAAAGTAGCTAAACAATACTATATAAATTCTTCAATGGAGACACAGCAGCTCAGAGATATCGTTTGACATATTTTATTACTACTTTCTATTCCTAGTAAGTAATTACTCAATTCTAATGCTAAAATCCAAGTTTATAAATGATGTTTATTAGAGAATATAAACTCCTTTTTTTTCTTTCTGTAAACTCACTTCCTTCTCTTGGAACCAGTTCAGTCTGTCACTGCTAAAAGCAACAGACATTAGCAATATGTTGTGAAACAAGATGATAAGAAAAAAAAAAAGAAAAAGGAAAGACAGCAAATAATCCAAAAATAAGGTAGATTCAACAGTAATTACTCTTAATTATTTATAGTTTATTGAAGTACAATACAGGCAATGGATAGAAAATTTGGTTTCAAATTAGAACATTTTTAAAGGTATTTAAGCATGTATGAATTATATTTCTATATAAGATACATACATGGCTTGTATCCAGTAGACATGTGCATTCTACTGGGTCCTATGAATTCTTAGTTACGTAAGAAACTATTTGTGCAGAAAGGAAGATATCAAGGAATTTTAAGATTAGCATTACTACTATTATGTGTGTTGGTACTGTTTTCAGTGGTAATTAGACACTTCAGTGGTCAGTTTAGGTATTCGTTTTTACAGGACAGGCTAATAGACTGTTTTGAAAAGGAAACGATAACTCAGTAATTAAAGATTTTTGATAAATTATTAACATACTTACTTAATAATCCAAATTAACACAAATGATTCCTTTTTAAGCAACTAGGGTCTGTATAAGAGAAATTTTCATTCTGTTTATTGAGAATTTTGAAGATTTCAAAATTCCTACTTTTGGAATTTTGTGTTTTCAGAGAAATGTCAATGATATGTTACTATGATTTTTTTCTCTTTCATTCCCTGAGTAGAATTATTTTACGGATTTGCCACTTGTCCATTCCTTATTCTAGAGACGTTTCAATCTCTTTGGGAGAGGACACCTCATCTGAGGAACTGTCTCCATCAGATTGGCATACATCGTCAGTGTGGGACATTTTCTTGACTGAAGAGTAGTGTGAGAGGGCCCATCCACTTGTGACTCATGTTGTTCTGTTTCAGGTGGGCCTGGTATTTATAACAGAGGTACTGTGAGAATCAGCAGAAGAAGGCCAGAATACAGTGTTACTCATTGGTTTCTGCTTCAAGCTTCTGCTTTAAATTCCTCCCTTGACTTTAGTAGATGACAGACTATGGAACATAAACGATGAAACAAACTTTTTCTCCAGAGATTTTTTGGTTAATGTTTATGGTATCACCAAAATGAAAATAAAAACAAACTCACAGAAATCTATTGACACATAGTGGTAATAGTCCTCGAAAACTAACCAGTAATATATTTTTGAGCATAGAACTAATACATGCTTATGCTTATAAAAGATGACAAGGATTCTTCTAATGGCTCTCCTATTTGTTTATTATAATAATCATATTGCAATGATACATACAGCATTTCTTGCCATACTCAGAGACATACTGTCATTGTAAATTTAAACATAGACAATAAGCCAACAGCAGCATCTTCCAGTCCATGTGCTTTGAGTATATATGATTTCATGTAAAGGTTTTGTGATGTCTACATCCACCCAAAGTATCTCCATGAGATTAAAACTTCTCAACCTTTATACAACTCTTTAGCCTCACATTAAAGAACTTATCTTTCACTTTCATACAAATAGAAAGAAAGCCACAGTAGTATGTAGCTAGCTTTGACTTAGTGTTTGTAAAAGAAAAAGAAAAAAAAATTCCCAAGATTTAAAGCATGGTCTTTAGGTGAAGATACTTATACTCTGGCCACTACCTGAATCCTGAACGATGACTGTATCTGGGCAATGACCCTGGGTTATTCCTACTCCCCATGTTTTCAGATTGCAGAAAATTAACCTGTTTGCTTGTCAGAGAGTCTAAAAAACATCCTTGATTCTAAAGTATCTGAAGGTGAAATGTCCCCAGTAAAAAGTGATTGGGACCATCCTTCTTCTACCCTATGTCAGAGTTTCTGTTTTTCAATATTTTCCTGCAGATACCCTGCATACTGTCAGCTCTTCTTTCTCATTTGCTGATTGTATAGTGATGTTTCCTTGTAGCCTTGCTTCAGTGGCTCCAGTGAGGAATGACACTGAGCATCTATGTATATTAATTTCCTCTAAATAGAGGGCCCAGTTGAAATCTTCCTGCATTTTTTTTATTTACTTACTGACCATTTCATGCTATTACTCTTTCAGGTATTCATAATTTTTACAAATATGTTTCTATATGCAAACTATTGATGAGGCATATGACTTAAGTATATTTCTCTATCTAAATCTTTGTATTTTAATTCTTTCAGTCAAATATTTGGGGAATATATTTTCATGCTGTCATTAGCTTGATTTCTATTAACACACAGTATGTTTAGGTGCTTTATTTATAAGCACTTCCCTAACCTATCTTAAGTGGTGTGCTAAAAGCTTTCAAGTTTTTCATATTCTACATTGATAATGTGAATTAATTTTCTTTAATACTTGGGGAACAGATGAATTTTCTTGTGTGTGTCTATGTGAATGTGTATGATATGTTCACAAATGTGTGTGCAGATTGTTGCTGTTGTGTCCATTTGCAAGCATGTAGAGGCCATTTGATCACTCCCAGAATCCTTTTCTATCACTCAGCTTTTCTTTTCAAGTCAGGGTGTGTAAGTGAACATGAAAGTGGCTGTCTATTGGCTAGCTCCAAAGATCCTTCTCTACCCATCCCTTAGAGTATAAGGGTTACAAGATGTGCCACACTTGGTGTTATACATGGCTAATGGGGATCTGAACTAAAGCCTTTGGTGTATCCAGAAAGTTCTCTAACCCTCTCTGCTATCTCCCCAGCCGGTAAATTGTCTTTCATTGCATGTGAAGACTCCACATGTTTAGAGGAGGCTTGTTGAAAACCCTATCCATTCTCCATTGAATTATCTTTTTCTTATGTTAAAATCAATTATCAAAGATCTGGAAGTTACAGAGAACACTGGAAGAAAGAACGATAGATTCAAAGAAGAGAGGATGATGGGAAAAAACTAAAATGGGAATCCATGACTACTGTCAGAAAGTATATGATTAAATATCTGCATTAGGATTATCTGTAAACAAATCTAGTGAAGTCACACTATATTCCCTAGAAGGTACAGAAAACAGCACAAACAAATAACTTAAAGTAGAATTACAAATTAGTGTGGGACCATTACAACCTGGCTTGCCCAGAGAGGCAATCATGGTAAATCTATTAGTTCATTTGTGCTGCTTACTCCTGAACACCTGTATCCTAAATAAAATATGAATTAGTTTCAGGATTGCATTCATGTCTCAAGTTTTCATTTCATTTAAATTCACAATGAGAGGAATATTTCAAACATTGTATAACACTTTTTTCTTAATATGCATAGTGATGAGTGTTCCCTACACTCATATTTCATTTGAAGCCATCTTGGAATTCTTCATATTACCTTCTCACTTTCACTCATCCCCAGCTGAATGGTAAAATCAATCATTTTTCTCAGACTTTTCTGGTTATTAAGATACAGAAAGAAATGAATACCAAAACTACCACCATTCACAGGACAGATAATTACTAAGTTTCCAGCAATTCAGCAATATATATTTGGAGTAGTAGAGAAGAGGAAGATAGATAGGCAGTTTCAAATTTTGAAAATATTTGCTTTCCTAAAACTTCTTTTTGAAGTAGGAAACAGACAATATCAAGATAATAACAGAGATAATTATAGTAATAATTTAAATTTACATTTACAATAGAAACAATAGAATTAAGGACTTAAAACCAAGTCATAAATATGACAATTTAATCTGTAGATAATATTTATTAGGAAGAAACAACTCCAAGAAAGACTTTGAAAGCATGTGGTATTTATCTCATATTATCTGCATAGATAGCATAGGGAAAATAACCCAGCGCCACGCATGGGGCACTGAGTTAACCACTGACTAGATAAAAAGAGACATAGAAATGGAAATCAGAAGAAAACAGGTAAACAATGATCAATTCTCAGTCTTCACTAGAATCAACCTTGATGCCATCTCAGTGTCTGAGTAGCCAAGTCGTTCAATCTAGATTTTGTTTAAAAATAGTTTCATGATGAAAGTTGAAGCTCAAAGAGTATTAGATATTTATGATGTTATTTGTGAAAAGGTGAGTGAATGTTCACGTTGATCCTCTAGTATGGAATGTCAGGGTTGGTGTTGGAGAGACTGAATAGCATTCAAAAGTACATAGCAATCTTTCAGAGAGTAAAGCTCCAAGCACCCATGTCAGTTGTCTCCTGATGACCTGTAATTAATATCTAACTCCAGGTCCTCTCGGATCAGTTGCCTCTTGCTTCAAAAATCACATGTATTCACAGGCACAGACCTTGAAAAATATTCACCCAGATACATATTTTTAAAGGTTGCCAGAAAAAAGGTTTTTTTAAACATAAATCACTTTCAATTATCATAGAATATTCATTATATTTGAACATCTACTTGAGGGAGTTGATCCAAAGTTTATGGGGTCAAAAAGACTGTTTTTTTTTGTGGTTTGGCACAAAGAAGACAGTTCAGTTTTAATTTTGAAATGTAAAAAAAGGACCTGATCCTAAGACATGTGTGGTTTTATCTGCTCTGAAGCATGGTGCTTTGAAGTCAGAGTTATTAACGTGAAGGTTTTTGGAAATTGATTACTCTTCCTCCATGATTATCTTTTTGAAATTTGAATGGACTTCATCCCTGCTTCTCCTTATCCAATGGAAACAGTGAAGAGGTCTTCTCTGACTCCTTCCTGAACATTTAACAAGTTCTCATCCCAATGCACTTGTGCATTTTGACAGTCTCTTTTTGAGAATGTTTATAACAATAACAAAGAAAAAACACTTTTCCTTGAATTCTTTCCTCATTGAGTCCTAGATACAACTAAGATTGCTTACCTTAAGACCTGTTGAGAAGATAGCACATATACAGAATGAGCCAGGCCAGGTGTGTGAGATGGTCCCATCCAGCATTATTTTTGGTGACAGCTTTGTTGTCATCTTCAGACCCTTACTTCTCCTGTCTTATGTAAAACACTTCCACACCTATCACTGTGGGGTCTAATGACTCTAGTACTAATCATTTAACTATAATAAGCAATTGGGCTATAAATGTTTGCTAGAGTTTTTTGTTTGTTTTTCTTTCTGAATTTTCTTATCATATTTTCCATAATTGTTATAACAATTGATACCCATCAAGTATTTCTGGCCCTCATCCTTACTGGGATTACTAAAACCTGAAAATTCCCTGTAATCACAATAGCATTGGGAACTGAAATGACTTTTTTCCGAGTGAGAGAATTTAATTCTGGCATTCACGTCCACCCAAGTATACTTTCTTGCAGCCAGGAGAAATGTTGAGGGGAATGCTGTTTTATCCTGGACCCTTGAAGTGGCACAAAAATAAACAAACAAAAAACAAAAAAAAGCATAACAACATATAAACAAACATGTCACAGAATAGCATCAGGGGCACAACATATTATCAGTTAAATTCAATCAAATATGTGTCTGTTTCTCATATGATATGTGGCTTGATTATTACCCCATTGCTGTGAAAAAGCACAATGAAAAAGCATTTAAGAAACCAAGGGTTTACCTTTGCTCTAGGACAGTACATTAGTACTATAAATGGTTTAGATTAGTACATAGATACAGTAGTTTAGTATATGGATGCTATAAATGAGCACATAGATATAGTACGTTATTGCCAGGGAGTCTTAGTGGCAGAAGTCTGGGATAGCCAGTCACATTACTGCTGGCTGGAGAGGCAAAGAGTGATTATTGCTAGAGCTCAGCTAATTTTCTATTTTAAATTATTTATTTCAGGATCTCAGGCCATGGTGCCAACAGTTTTTGGTTGTGTTTTCTCATTGAAATTACCCTCATCGAGACAGTTTCTCACCGCAATGGCCAGTAGATACTGTAATCTAAATAACCCTTCACAGACATAACAGAGGCTTCCATTCTAGGAAACTCTGGGTCCTGTCAAGTTAACATTCAGGGTTAACTATCACAGGATGTTAGTTTTACTGTGTCTCCGAGAAATTTAGAAATATTATGATGGACACAGTTGAATTAGAAGATGTGGTATTTGCAGAAATGTGAGTGTATCTAGGAGCATTGAAATACGAAGTTCACAGTAGAGGAACTGTTTTGACTCTTTATGGTATAAAAAAGATTGTGTTTTATAATTGCTACATGAAGAGGCCAGAAAACACAATTCTATTGGTATATCTTAGCCACGGTTGGCAAATGACTACTAGAGTAAATAAACTGAACTTCAAGGGAAAAAGAAAGTTGCACTCAGATTAATGGTTCTACAAGCCTAATTAACAGTCTTGATGGTGATATTTTCTCAATGAAAGTCTCTCTTCCAAAATGACTTTAACCTGTGTCAAGTTAACATGAAGAAAAAAATTACACAGAATGTTAAATACATCCTTTCTGCATGTACAAATAAATTTATATTAGATTCTCAAGAAGTACAGGGAGCACGCACACAGACTAGTCATGCACACACACAAAGACACAACTTGCTGACACACACACAAACACACACACAAATATTATTAAAGTAATTCTGTTTAAAAATTAGAATATTTACATAATTTTCCCCTGCCTTTATTGTTGTGAGGTCAAAATTTTCTCATACTGACTTAACGGTAAGCATGCAGTGGCAAGTGAAGAAATGACAGACATGCAGGCATAGCACACACAGTAAAGCTAGTTACAGGCTGGGTTCTCTAATGCTAGTACTTCAACCTGGAACCTAGGGCGTGTATTACATCTGATGAGTACAGAAAAGTATTTATCCTTTTGATACAAAACTCATTCTGAGACACAGTGTGACTGAAGGGACTTCTGAGATCCAACCATGGATAAGAGTACATGAATATTTTGTAAATAGATGCTGGATTTTGAGCATTGGATGGACTTCTCTAGGTTGAAAGGATTCCATTATCTGTGGACTGTGGGCCATTAAATTGGGATATTTTGTGCTGGGTAGTAAGCATTCAAGGCTTCCTATAATAATTGTGACATTATTCTTCCTTTGTCGGGTTATTCTTTTGCTATGTTATGAGGGCTGAATTCTTTTGAAAATCCATGAGTTATGAACTGAAATGACTTGGGCCACATATGTACTGGAACATTCCTTTCTTAACCAGGAACCACCAATTTTGCTGAGGGCCATTAGCCTGTGCACTGAGTGGATATGTGAGCAGAGAATTCTGTCTGCAATGTGCACATAATGAGTAGTAAATAATTTTCAGCTATTTTAAGATACTGAGGCCAACCGTTCCTTTTTCTTTTAACCTGTCCAAGCAGACATTCTGTTATTTTGTCAGATATCCTTTTCAATGTGCTTGTCATCACAAATACTTTCTATTAACTATACATCCTATTTTATAAAACAGATTTGATTAACTTCCAAATGATTAAAATTCATCTTCATGGTTTCAGTTTTTCTTCTCTTCTAATTTGGTAATGAGCCATATTGTCAGCAGTTTACTAATGGGTTCTCCAGAGTCAGTCTGTTAACATGGACTTTCAGATATTTACAGTTCTGTAGACAGCTACAATGTCTATTATCCACACATAGGAATTCAAGTCTTTCAAAGTATGTGGATGTTGATGTTGCCATTCCTCAAAATATATTAAAATGGTCTCTGTCATACTACTTTTCCAATGAGATAACACTAAGTTTTATGTATTTCCCATGATGACAGACAGTGTGGTAGCAGTGATGGAAATGCATGCCTTCCTCTGTATTGCTGAGATATGCTTAAGCAGTGTCTTTGTGAACCAAAGAGAAGGCCTATCAAACACTTTCTAACTACAATTTTTTGATTTATAAATGATGAGACAAAATGTTCCATTCCTTGACCAGTAGGGATAAAAGTTCCCCTCTCATGGCATCAAATTCTAGTTAATCTGTTTTTTTTTTCTTCAAAAACTCACCCTTCTTCCAGTCCTTATTAAGGACAATGGTCTCCTTTGCTACCCTTCTGAGTATGCAGTTACCCTAGGCAAGACTTGACCCCCACCAACATCCAATACACTATTTCTCCTGCTAAATGTGTACATGTCCTATTTAATTTTAAGCCCTTTGAGTTTTAACTGTTCACATTTTTCACATTTAATTATTTTGATATTATTTCTTATTCAACACCCATTATATATTTGAACCGAATTATTATGGTGCCCAGCTTTCTATTTTCTTGCCTTATCTCATTCCAAAGTAACACAGTCATTATACTATACCTAAAAAATAAAAGCAATTAGGAGAAACATAGTAAGAGAATTAAATTTTTCTAGTAAGTTATAGCCACATAGAGATTTTTATTAGCATCATTTCACCATGGTAATTGTTACTTTTCAGCAGTGCCTTTTCTAATTCTTTTTGAACTCTAGTTTCCTTGATTTCATAATTTGGATATTTGTATAATCACATTTGGCTGGAGAAATCTATTTACTCTATTCTCTAAGACCATTGCCCATGAGATGATCACTCTACCTGTTTTTCTTTATTAAATCCTGAATTTAATCTTAGCCCCTAGAAAATCCTCCTAAATTGCTAATGCAGTTTTCAGTCAACTCCTTCCTTTCCAAATGCTTTCTGCCTGTGCACATTGCCACACTATCTAATGTATCTGCCCTCAAGATAGCATAACCCTGACTTCTAGTTTCTTATTTTATGACTTCTATAATTGTCATTTCTTGAATAAAATCTTTTGCTAGAAAAGATTCTAACAATTGTACATTTGCAAGGCCTACATTATTTAGTCTTGATTGCATCACATAGGCAATACAGTCGAAAAATCCAAAAATCTTTGACATTACCAGTCTGGTCAACTGCACTGTGCCCAAATAATATAACTTCAAGATGAACCCCATTTCCTGTGTATCAGCTCCTACTCCACCAGAGAGAACACAATTGCTTCTAATAACAATTTACACAGGAACAAAGTACAAATCCATATAAAGGGAAAAAGCTATGGAAGGCAATCACATTTGAAAGATGTTACCCATTGCCGTGCACACAATAAAGAAATCTTTTTTGTATTATGATGTAGAGCAGTTAGCATCCTATTGAACACTCCTGAATAGGACCTTGATTTTCACTTTGAACAAAAAGAACCCATTGAAATATTTGATTCAAACAAGGAATCCTATACTCTAAAGGTGAATCGAAGTATTATTAAGAAAAAAACTGCTTTTCCACCAACTTCTTTTTCCTTTTTTAAAGAAATCTTTTCCCTCAATATCTCTTCTAAAGGTAGACAGGTTTCAAATCCCTGTCTAAGCTTCTCCAGTTGCACTAATTTTCAATATGAACTAACCTTGCATAATGCTCAATAAATACAGCCTTTCATTCAAAATAGAAGTTGATGGATGTTTCAGAGCTTATTCAACATCTAAGTACTAAAACACTCAAAAAAAAATGGTGACTTTTAATTTCAAAGCTCATTCCCCAAAGTCCTTTGTAAAAAGATAAAGAGATTCAATGAACCATTCACAAGCATAGGAAGCCCGAGCACATCTAAATCTTAAACTTCATGTCTGGAACCTTTAACTTGGGTTGAACATCTGTGAAATATAACACAAAACTGTGACAATGAATATATATATATATATATATACATATATATATATATGAAAAAGTAATGTGTCTAAATATCTTAACAAAAATTTCTTAAAAATAAATGTCCAAACTTACAACATTTGACAAATACAATGAACACCAAGTATGCCTGATGACATTAGGTTTCAAATAGTGACATTCTAATACATTTGGTTCCAAAAACAGGTGATCTTCATTCATTCAGTATTATTATAAGAATTATGTTAGATTGTCAGAAGCAGCAAGGAAGCAGAAATAATTTGGATAGTCACCATTCCAAAGATTCAGATATTTCCTTTCCTAAAACTCTAGGAAGCAAAACTCTAAGATGGTAATTATTTTTTTATTTCTTTTATTTCTTTTATCACAGAAAAATCTTTTGTTTTCTTCCTCTCTTTTGTACTGGGGCTTGTAAACATATGGAAAATAAATGTGGCCAATTCAGTATTCCCTGGGTAGCCCTCCCGATTCTATTTTGTGTCCCTGTCTTTTTCTTCCATAGATCTCTTCCTTCTGCCTAAAATTTTTAATCCACATGCCCCTAACCTGGAAAATGTGAACCCTGTAAAGGCTGGATCCCAATTGATGTCACTCCAATGTGGGCTTCCGACACATGTGCACCATGCTTGTGCAGTGCCTATGGAGGCCAAAAGGGAATGTTGATTATTCTGACATTAGAGTCACACATGGTATTGAGTCACCTCATAGATTTTGCAAATTCAACATATTTCTCTGCAAGAACAGCAAGAGATCTTAGTTACTGAGATATACCTGCAGATTTTTGAATTTGGTTAAAAATTTACATTTTTAACCTAAATTTTCTGATCCAAAATTCTCTGATGCAGTCTTAGAAACTAGTTCGGGTCCAGCTGCCACAGCTTAAGTTTGGAAACCTGTCACCTCCCAGAACTGTCCAGTGAAAGGTATTTAACCTTTACTCCTTTCACAGAATAATTTCAGTAATTGTCACACTTCAGTTGATAGGATTTTTCTTTCTTGACAATATAATCACAAAACTAATCTCAGGGTTCCAGGTTAATGTGTACAATCAGCTCGGCAAATTCTGTTCTCAGTAAGCAATATTGCATGGAAGAGAAATATGGTTTGGGAATAGGGAGGCAAGTTACTGTTTTTTTTTTTCATTGACTGCTAAAAATTCATCTTGTAAAAGTGTCTATATTATAAATGGATTAAATGTATTATTAAAATGAACATGCATTTTCATAAGAGAGATATGGATATACTTGAAGCAAGAATGCTTAACTCCAGCTCTCAAATATTGTAGAATTTCACACTATGCAGTCATGTAAGCCAAGGACAAAGCAAAACAAGCTTTGCCATGTCCACAAATACTATAAAAACCTTTCTATCCCAAGACTGTGTACACAGTGATTCTCTTAGGAGAAGACACAAAGTATTTTCTGTGAGATATAATTCTTGTACATCTAAAGACAATATAAACAGAATTGGCAAAGCCATCTATGAGAGAAGCGTATTTCTTAAAAATGTTATAGTGAGTTGATATGAACATAAATCTAAAGACCAAACTTATTCATATAGATGTTACTAAGGGAATTATGTGGGACTTTATTTTAAAGTCATAATAACTGAGTGGAAAAGCATGTTTGAACATCAAATCCTCAAAGTCAGCCAGCCTTTGAAATATCAAACAGAAGTTATGTCATCAATTAAAGTTTAGGGAATAGAAAGACATTTTTACATCAATATAAAACAATATACAACAAGAGCTAAGTAGATTTTCTAAAACTTAAACCTACAGTAAAGAAACAGCGTTTACTCTCAACTTAGACAAACTAGAAAGAGATGATTAAGTTAGAAGTTCTAATGTGCTTTCTAACATGTAGTTGTGATTAATTCCCTGACCAAAAGTAACTTGTGATGAAATTCACTTCATTCAGCTTACACTTCCTGGTCACAGTACATCAATAAAAGAAGTCAGAGTAGGATCGAGGCAAGAACATGAAAGCATGAACTAAGGCAGAGATCATGCAGTAATCCTCCTTGCTTTTTACTCTCATGGGTTCTTGATCAACTCCCTTTCTTAAATAATGCTGACTCCCTTGTGAATGTACAGTTCACAGAGTGCTGTGCCCTCCTATATTAATCACCAATTAGAAAACTGCCCCACAGATGTGCCCACAAGTTATCTGATGGGGCCATGTTCTCAATTGAGGCTCCCACATTCCAAGTGAGACCAGTTTGTCTCAAGTCGACAATAACAACTATGCAGAATTTTAGACAATGAACTCAAAAAGATATAATTTATCAAGGGAAACTAAAAGAACAGTATGAACTTAAACTTCCACAGAAAGGAGATGAAATTGAGGCAGTGTATACATAATCTGAGAATCAGATGTCTAAAAACAAATGATGTGACAGGAGCAATGTAAGATTATATTGATTGTTGAACGCATCTTTAAACTCACAATGAATTTCTGCATACTCAGGAGCTTTAGCAAAATTCCAAGATGGATAAAAATGCAGAAATCCACCAATATTCAGAATACATCACAGAATACCAAAGAAAAAAACAACAACAAAATTAAGGACAGTGGCCAGTGAAGAGTACAAATGAGTAAGTTGCCTTCATAGCACCAGCAAGTACAGCAGTAAATATTGAGTAGTGTCATATCTTTAATGGGATGAGATGAAAAAACTAGCCTAAAAAGTTATTTAAAAATTAACAATAATGGCCACTGGATGAATGTCACAGAGAAATCCTGATACTAGCTGAAAACTACAGATGCCAAAACAAGTGATAGCTGAAGAAGGACATAACACAGAGATAATTCCACCAATCTTGACATCATAAAATTTCAGTAGAAAATAATGTGATATGTGTTGTAATGAAAGAAGTCAGATATGTGGATCTATGATTTTCAGGGTAATCATTTCTCAATGTAGAATTGTATCAAACATAAACCCCATCAATATTGTTGTAATATGCACATATATTTCTATTATTTTAGATATATTTATATGATTTTATATGTATGAGTGCTTGGATGACATATGTGCATTTTATCACACATGTGCCTGCTGCCTAAAGAGGTCAGAAGAAAGTATTTTTCCCCCTGGAACTGGAATTGAAAAGTTTTACGGCACTATATGAATGAGAGGAGCCAAAGTTCCTCTGCAGGAATAACAAAGAATCTTAACTGTTGAGCCATCCCCAGACCCTGAATATGTATATTTATTTATCAAAGAAAAATTAATCCAAATGATAACTAAATGTTAAAAACAATACCCTTTTCTTTAGGAAATAATTCAACAAAATGGGATCTAAGGAAAAGAAGTCTAGTTCAGAGAAACGAACACTTGTTTTCCTCTTATATACAGACTATAGATAAACTGCAGGGAGAGGGTAATTGTAGCTAGTATTTACATTAAGAAAAAGCCATAAGATAGTAAGATAAAATAACCATATAAGTAAGTTGAGTTAATGTGATGAAAATATCATAATGATTATACAAATCTTCATGATACATGACAAGTATTAACTGCTACATTACAAATTAGACACCTTCACTTGTACAGAAATATAGAGTGATGTGTTCCAACTTTATTTCTATGAGCATTTTGGCTAAATAGTTCTTTATCATAGATAAAATAGGATAGTTGCATTTCCTATCTATAAACTATGATGTATGTGTATGACATTAATGTAGAAGAGAAGATTGTAAGAGAACACAAAGAGTTCTGAATGGAAAGAGGAAAAAAAGGGGGTAATGGAATCTAGAAGTCATGAAAGGAAAAAGAGGATTCAGGAAAAGGAGGGAAGTCCGAAAGTTAGACAAGCATATGAAGATGGGGAAGACAATGTATAGTGACAAGTATGTACGAAACAGCTCATAGAAACCCTTTTCTTTCTCTTTTTTACTTTTTTTTTCTGTTGTTGACTCTTTATGGGTTTCACATTATGCATCTGGATCCCATTCAGCTCTCTCACTCTTACTCTTTCAGGGCCTTCTTACGTGTACCCACCAATGGGGTCAGTACCTCTGTGCTTTCCAGGAAAAGCGCAAGTCTCCCTCTCCTGAGTGCTGCAGTTGGTGGGTTGGAGGTTCAGTTCTCTTAGTGCTGTAGCCAGTCGTCCAGCCCTATCCTTTCTGTCTTCCATGGTTACTGCAGCCAAGGACAATAACACAGATGAGGCTGTGGCAGGACCCAGCCATGGCCCTTGGCAGTAGTACAGGCCCAGACGGCACCAGGTTACAGTGCAGGCCACTCAGTTTTGTATGGCCCCAGCAAAGGTATGGCCCTTAGACACTAACAAGGGCCTAGATGGTAGCCCAGACCACATTAGTCTGTGTGGCTCTGAAGGCAACTCAGGCCGTGGATATCAACACAAATCCCAGCTGTAGTTGGACCATGGATCCAGACATGGTCTTTGTCATCAGTCCCGGCCAGAATGTCACCATTGCATTGGTTTGCAATGCAGTCACTCAGATAAGGATGGAACTCAACATCTGCATGGCCCTCAAACACCAACACAGCCTCAGACGGCAGCCCAGATCCTCATGACCTTCAATTGCAAAAAGAACTATGGATATCAATGCAGACCCTGGCTACAATAAGGTCATGGATCCATAAACATTCCTTGGTAGCAAACAGGCCCCAGATATGATCATGAACCTGGGTGTCAGAGAGGCTTCTTAGTTGACACGGACCCTATGGAGGCCTTACCTTCTGATGTCAACATCATCATAGATGGTGACCCAGCCTCTGGGTGTCTTCAGGGCTATAGGTGGTGAAAGCCACCATGAACATCAACACAGACTACCACAACTATGACAGAGCCATGGACCCAGACATGGCCTTTGGCAGCAAACATCACCATGGTCCCAAGTGAAAGCAGGCATCTATGTTAACTGGTTCCTCATTGCCCTTGACTCTTCAGATATGCCTATATCACCAGCACTTGCACCATTCTCCCTCTCTCTCTACCATTTTCCCACCACTTGCTCACCATAATGGTGTCTGAATAACTGGCACCACAGGCACCAGAGGAGGGGCAGTTGATCTCTCAAAGAAATCCATTTCTTTGAATTCTGACCACAAAATTTGTTTGAAATGGATGGAGGGTAAATACAATATATATAAAAATATTGTTAGCTTGATTTGACATCTTTGGGTACAACACATAAACCAGTTTGAAAGAATTTATATACAAATTTCCAGGATCACAAACTTCTAAAAGTGTGCATAATCTTAACATAACAAGTATATCAAAAAAGGAAATAAAACCTGTTAAATTCAAATTTACATTGTTATAATTATAAATTTGATGTTGCAATTAATTTTCTTTTAAAAAATCAACACATGAAATCAGAGAAAAAAGAGGAAAAAGAATTACATGTACAGCTAGAGGATTCACTAAGTGAAGTTAAACTCATGCAGAAATCAATGCCACACAAATATTTACAAGAGTCAAGGTGAGAGGTTAGCATGGAGCAGCAATTAACCATAAAACAATATAATTATGAAATTTCAGAAAAAGGCAAACACAAAAAAGAAAACTGTCATAACTTTTACAGATTAATAACATACTTTGTAAGTTATTTTTCATTTAAAAATGAAGATTTTATTAATTATGATTAACAACCAAGAGACTAAAAAGTCAGTTAAGTGGGTAGCCATGCCTAGAACCCAAGTGTGGGGTTAGGTCCCCCGCTTGGTCAATTTGACATAATGCAAACTTAACAAAAATATAATTAGGGTTAGGATGAACCACAATTCTGATTAAAATATCTCTGTAAACTTATGACATTTATGTTTAAGTAGACCACCTATCACTGTGAAAATAAACAGTCTGAATGTCTGAAATGATCATCATCATAATGTAAATGTTTACAAATTATTTTAAACCTGCCTAAGATATTGTTATCCTTTAAAAGGACAATCGGGTTACATCCACACTGTGGAACAGAATACACATAGAGAGCACTCACAGAAATCTTGCTCTTTTTATCATTATTAAAGATTATTATTTTTTATTTTCAATCATATGTTTATGTGTGCCTCTGTGTGGAATATATGCATATGAGTGCAGCTGTCCATGGAGGTCCAGAGAGGATATCAGTTCCTCTGTAGCTGAGGTATGGGAATTGTGAAAAACCCAACATAGATGCTGTGGGACCTAAACTTGGAAACTTTGCATGAGCAGTTTTTACTCTTTTGAGCATTTCTACACCCCAGAGAGCTTATTCTGAAATAAGTGATTAAATAAAATTAACCCCATAATTTCCTTTCCTGCCTGATGACATGTTGTTAAGACATTAAAAATCTGTCTTGAACTCATTTAACCATCTTCACTCATTGTAAGAAACAATATTTCTGTAAGTGAAGCAGGAATACACAAAGGCTTTATGTTGATTCTAAATCCTGTGTTGTTTGCTTTTATTTTCTTTGCTTTAATGTGAATTAACTGAGATAACCATGTTCATAATATGGTTTTTTTTGAGCACCAGTATCATATCAATTTAAATCCACATGCATGAAGTAAATTATTACTTTTTCCTTTTAGGTGGGAGCATTGTGAACTACTATTTAAATATTTTGATATTCTGTGAAGAAAAATATGAACATTGAAAGACTTGGTAGTACAGGATGCTCAAAGGCTGAGTTAAAACATATTACAATATACAGTGAATTCCAACCCAGCTTGACCTACTGAGTGAGCCATCAACAGGAGACAAAATGAAAACAAAGAGAAACATGTGTTTGTAAGATATGCACCCAGCGGTTTTTAAACAAACAGAAAAAAAATACTACAAACTCTTTATATTCCATTACCCTTTTATGATAATATACTTCAGAGGACTTTTTCATGCTTGTATGTTTTTAAGGTAACATTAATTCTTTTTCCTTCTTAAGCTTCTGCCATATGTCATTAATTCTCATTGAGGTTAGGTTTTAGCTAGCTCATATTAAAGTATTGATTTTAGATGTTATCCTATTATCTTGCCAGATGGCATGCCAGAGTGAAATCTCATCTTGGGAGCTCAGTAAACGAAATAACCTATTTTCCAGAAATAGAAAGTGGTTGCATGAGGATACTCTTTAGAGATGTTTAATTTCTAATGATGGGATACCACAATAAGACAAAAATATATTTACTACATGGAAAATAATATGCCACAGACACAGTCCTGAGAAAGCTAAATGATGGAGTGAGAACAAATTTAGAACAACTTTTCATATCATCAGGAGTTTCAAGCAGAAATAGCTTTGCTTTACCATGAAGAATAAGATCAATTGATGTGCAAGATTAGAATGATCTTAGACACACTACCTTTTTCTGTGATATAGGCAGTTTCAGAACTTTCCCACAAGTACACAAAAATCAAGATACAAATATGACCTAAGCAAGATTTAACTGAACATCAGAAACTGGTAATGAATTTTCCTTCACTGTAAAAAAAAAAAAGAAAAAATAAGTTGATCCTTGAGATAAAAGTTAAATGAACACAGTTATCAGTAAAACAGTATTCAAAAAAGAAACATGCCTTAGGTGTTTGCAATCACTGTGTCTGAAAGCATATATTTGGGGTATTTTATTACTTGTGTGACTCACTATAGGAGGAGAAACAGGAATACACCCTGAAACATAATTACACTCTGATAGATTTTTGTTAACACAGAAATGCCTAACAAGTGCCAGAAACTATGAGCTCTGGTTAATTAACACCTTCATTCCTCACAGAGATTATATAACTTTCACAAAATTATACTTCCCCTATAAATACTTGAATAATATTAAGATTTAATGTTTGCATGTAGGTCTCAGTGCTTTTGTGCCACAAATCTGTTACAGAAATATAAGATGAGCAGCTTCTACAAGGCAGAAAGATGGAACTACAGTGAAACTCTAGGGAATAGTTATTTCAAAAGTGAATGTGCAGGGGAAAGGTGGTAGTAACAACATTTTTTCATTGTTAATATGCTAAAGCAAAAACTGCATCTGAAAAAGTGGACAACAGAAGGATATTCCTTTAACTTTGTGACATTCAATGCACTGAAAACTAAGGATTCTGAAAAATATACAATTTATATATATATATATATATATATATATATATATAATTCAGAAGTAATGAACAATAAGAACTTTACATGGGTATGCTTCAATTTTTTATCACTCTAAATTTTAATATTATTAAAAACTGTAATGTCTAAATGCTTTCTGAATTTCAGTTGTAATAATCACATTTCTAAGCTTCCTACAGCCGGGTATCTACACTAACTAACTGCTTTCCTTATGGTTGAGACAATTTTTTTTATTTTTTTAAATTTTTTATGGTTTATTTAACTTATGTGCATTGGGGTGAAGGTGTCAGATCCCTTGCAACTGGATCTTTAGACAGTTGTGAGCTGCCATGTGGGTGCTGGGAATTGAACCCAGGTCCTCTGGAAGAAAAGTCAATGCTCTTAACCACTGAGCAATCTCTCCAGCCCTGAGACAAAATTCTTAACAAAGGAAAGTAAAGAAGTGTTGTGAGGAGTGTGGGGCCCTTTTGCTCCATCCTGCCAGGCTAGCTTACACCCGAAATAACCACACAGAAATTGTATTAATTAAATTACTGCCTGGCCTATTATATCTAGCCTCTTCTTGGCCAACTCTGACATCCTGATCTAACCCATTTATACCAATCTGTGTAACACCACAAGGTCATGGCTTACTGGGAAAGATTCTAACCAGTGTCAGTCTCAGGCAGGAGCTTCATGGCGTCTGCCACACTGCCCTTCTTCCCAGAATTCAGTTAGGTCTACTCTACCTATCAAAGTTCTGCCCTATCAAAAGACCAAGGCCGTTGCTTTATTAAACCAATGAAAGCAACACATAGACAGAAGGAACTCCTACACCATTTCCCCTTTTCTGTTTAAGCAAAGAAGAAAAGCTTTTACTTTAACATAGTAAAATTACATATAACAAAACAGTTATCAAGCAAGAATTACATTTACAATATTTAGATCTACTTTATCTTTTATCATAACAATGGAAAACTATAAGTATAACTATCTATCTATTCTTCAACTCCATGAAAGACCCAAGAAGGACATATTACCTAAGTAAATAGGAAGTACATTGTAAGCAGCTTCCAAAACTCTGGAAATGACAGAGACATCTCACTTCCTGGACAGTTGCCCAAAGTTTTCTGTACATTTGGGGCATCCATCTTCAGCCTACAGGCCCATAGTGTCCAGCAGAGTTTTCCATGAAGCAGGAAATTTCAAAGACTGTTCAGTCACTTTCTTCTGTATCCTACAGAATGTCTCACAGACTCTTTCTTGAATCAGGAAACCCGAAAGATGATCTCACCTTTTGGCAAGTTTAGCACATCTCTCTCTGTGGTTTCTTCATGTCCAGTTTATGCAACAGTCCAGGCAAGAGCAGTTTCTTGCACAAATGGCTATCAAAGTCCATAAGGAGCCTCTTTGATGCCCATCTTCCTCTTGAAGTAGCTGGTGCTGCCAGGAGCAGACGTGTCTCATTGTCATGAAAAACCCTAAGTTATTAAAACATTTTAAATGCCATATTCTGTAGTCTCTGAAAGAGATAAAGAATGCCTATCTAACTGAAATATATCTCTCCATATCTAAAAAATCTAACTAACATGACTACAAGCTTGACTATTATTGATGATTATCCATTAACAATCTATAGTTTCTAATTATGCATTACATTTTTAGATGAGCTACACAATCACAAAGTCTTAATCAAGATCAGAAATTCATATACCAAAACTGACCTTAAATTTATATCAATAAAGCAAAATCCATATGAATGCAAATTATTCATGTCTATATCATATCCCCCTTTAAATGTAAAAGAACATTTATAAACAATATTTAGGAATATGGGCATAGTTTTTTCTCTCCAAACTGCTTCATGCTGTATGGGGGCACTGTTATTCAGGTTTTTCATGGTGTATCCTATGTGCTAGGTTCATCTCAGTTGACAGTTGTGCAAAGTAAGTTTTTGAGGGTGTTCACAGAGGGTCTCATCCTCTGTGAAAACAAAAGAAGAACATCTTTTCCAAAGCATCATATCATTAGACCCAAATTCTAAAGTCATGATACCTTTATAATATACATGCTGGTTTAGCTTAGCCCATACAATGAAATGTCTCTCTGTACTTAGCTCCTTTACAGTCAAAAAATTCAAAGAAAACACAACAATACACATAATCCAGACTCTCTGTGAATTTTCCATTTTTATGTGGCTTAGTTTTCTTATTATTTTATCTATGACTATCTGTACTCTGTCTCTTTAAATACTTTACCCTTTTTTTAAGCATTAACTTTATTATATGACTTTTTATACTCTTTTTCTACTCTCTCCCAAGCCTACATACTTTATGTAACACTATGACCCATTTAGATGTCTTTTTTGTCTGAATCTGTCCTATTGCATTGTCCTTAATTCTCTACTGTCTTGAAGAGCTTTTAAAATGCTAAGCAGCTTGGTTGCAGCTGCTTTGGATGTTGGCTCCACCTCTCTCCAATTTTAAAATGGTGGACATACCATTTCTGCTAGCTCTAGGGTGGCCAGGTAGGAGCCGCGCTCAGCACTTTAACTCTGAGAATGAGCGGGCAGTACAAAAATTCTTTTTATCTGAGTTATAGCCAAATCTGCCATGCAGAGCACTGTGCAGCCTGGAAGCATCTCTGTGTATGGTGGCAGGAATCCGTCATGCTCTCCCGCCTGCCTAAGCCTGATCCGCCATCTGCCAAGACAGGCAGAGCTGAGCCATGGGAATGATCTCAGATACTTTCATCCTGACCCCAAGTGGCCACAGAAACATTGGGCCCACAAATGCTCCATAGAAATGCTTAATAGCTGGTGTTTGTACTGGCAGCACAGCCCAGGAAGCTGCATTTTGAAATTGTCCAGCTTTTTTTTTTTTTTTTTTTTTTTTGGTACGGCTGCTGAGTCAGGAAATTCTCTCTTAAAGGAGCTATGGCATGCTTCCAGCTGTGCTAAACTCTATATTTGTGTCTAGAATTCCTTTTCAACACCTCTCAGGTTTTACGTGGAGTCAGTTTACCACGTTGGAGCACCACTCTGTAGTATGAGGAGTGGGATGCTTGTCATCCCCGCTGCCCCGCCAGTTTACATCCGAAATAATCACACATAAATTGTATTAATTTAAACACTGACTGGCCCATTAGTTCTAGCCTCTTATTAGCTAACTCTCACATCTTGATTAACCCATTTCCATTAAATCTATGTATCACCATGTGATTGTGGTTTACCAGCAAGATTCTAACATACATCCATCTCAGGCAGGAGATTCATGGCATCTGCCACACTGCCCTTCCCAGAATTCACTTAGGTCTACTCTACCTATCTAAGTTCTGCCCTATCAAAAGGCCAAGGCAGTTTCTTTATTAAACCAATTAAAGCAATACATAGACAGAAGGACCGTCTATACCAAAGAAGTATTTATTTGAGCGTATGTTTGAGAGGACACAGTTCACTGTTGAATGGAAGGCATTATGGCTTTAGCTGTGGCAGCAGTAATATAAGGCAGTGGTCTCATTGCATACAGCAACATTAATTAAAGAGAGAAGAATGCTGAGTTCAGATTACTTTATTCTTTTATATTTTGTGCTGAACCTTAGAACATGGAATTGTGATAATCACTTTCAGGCAGGTCTTCCTTTCACAGTTAAACCTCTACAGAAACACCAAAATATCAAAGAATGGAGATTTGTCTCCTAATTGATTCTAAGTCCAATCAAATAGACATTGAAAATTAGCTACTATATTATCATTCATAATGAATATTCTTCCTCATAAATAATGTACTATGCATTTTTAATTTGAATTATCTTTTTACTTAAGTGTTTCATTCATGTGAGATTCTCCTCTGTATGCTGTGAATACCATTGGTTAATAAAGAAACTGCTTTGAACCTATGGCAGTATATGGCAGAACAGGGCTAGGTGGGGTAAACTATACTGAATGCTGGGAGGAAGAAGGCAGAGTTAAGAGAAGCCATGGAGCCATGGCCAGAGACTGACATGCTGAAACTTTGATGGTAAGTCACAGCCACATGACAGTACACAAATTAATGGAGCTGAACAGCCAGGAAAAAAACAACATTTTATAAATGAACTAATTACATTTACATCATTGCCACTATTCCAACTCTCATTTCCCCTATTATCTTCTCAAATTCATGATATCTTTTTGTATAGCTATTATTGTTACAAACATAATTGCCAGTAGTGTACTGTAGCCAAATAGATTATGTTGGTAAGCAGGGAATAGGGCTTGGAGGTGTTCTCATACCTGTAAGAATTTGAGACACTGTGGAGGCTTGAATGGGAAGGGCTCCCATAGGCTCATATATTTAAATGATTGGTTCCTGATTAGTGAAACTGTTTGAAAATGATTAGATGGTGTGGCCTTATTAGAGTAGTAGTGATCTTGTTGGAGGAGGTGTGTCATTGGGCTTGGACTATGAGGTTTCAAAAAATGATACCAGGCACAGGCTCTGTCATGTTTTGCTTGCAATTCAGGTTGTAGCCTTTAGCTAATGCAGCAGGGCCACATTTTTATATGAACCACAGTTCTGCATCCCCTTCCTTTCTTTCTCCTCCCCCATCCCACTACCCATGCACTCCTCAAAAAGTGTAAGGTCTCCCATGGGCAGTACATAGAAACTGGCACATTCGGTTGAGGCAGGACCAAGCCTCTCACCCCTGCATCGATGCTAAGCAGGTCATCACACCATATGGAATGAGCTTCAAAAATCCAGTTCCAAAATCCATAGGTCCAGAGAAAAAAGGTAAGAAAGAGTACCCTAAGAGAAAAACATGAATTGCCCTGCTAAGAAGAAATAGAAGAGATCTCCTGGGTAAATTTGGCAAAGGGGAGGGGATAGGGGATGAGAACATGAGGGAATGGGATCGTCGAGATGGGGAGAGATAGAGTGGGAGAGCAATGAAAGAAATATCTTGATAGAGGGAGCCTCATGGTGTTAGAGAGAAACCTGCTGATAGGGAAATTCCTAGGAATCCACAAAGATGACCCCAGCTAATCCTCCTACAAAAAGTGGAAAGTGTACCTGAACTGACCTTCTCTTATAATAAGATTGATGACTAGCCTATCTTTCAAAGCTCTTTTTCCATTGTTTCTTCACTGTAATGGAAAGGTAACCAAAACAGACATTTTCTCAAGACTTAAAATGACTCTCACCCAACACCATCATATAAGATCATAGGAACTTGGCTGCCTTCTGTCCCTTCAGACCTTCATGAGTATAGCCTATAGATTTTGGTCAGGGTTTATAGATGCTGAATGTTCAACCTTTCATACTACAATCATTCCCTGAAGAAATGTTTACACCCCAACCCCTCACAGACCACTCACACTAAGATGGAACCTCTTGCTATCTCATCCTAGCCTAATACAACTGTTACATATTATACTATTCAACCACATTTATAGAGGAATCCAAAGTGTTACATACAAAGCAATTTCTCATCTCTAAAATATAACTACTATTCAAATCCTTGGTTTTCCATAGCAATCAAATGATTCAGTGGAAACATTTGCTTTTTGTTTCATAGCTTTCTGTTCTGTAGAAAAATATCCTGAGATAAACTGTTAAGTAAAGATGAATAATATATTTGGAGTCAGACTTTAGATGATGACAGACAATGACCCATATTCCCAAATATTGTTTACAAATGTTCTTTAAATTTAAATTTAAAGTGGGAGATGATATAGATATGGATATTTTGCATTGGTATGGATTTTACTTCAGCGATATAAATTTAAGGTCAATTTTGTTATATGTATCTATATTTCTGCTCTTAAGGTATTGTGATTGTTTAGTTCATTTAAAAATGTAATGTGTAATTAAAAATGTAGGTTGTTAATGGATAATCATTGATATAGTCAAGCTTGTAGTCATGTTAGTTAGATTTTCTAGATATATAGAGGTATATTCAGTTAGATAGATATTCTTCATTTCTTTCAAAGATGACAAAATATGGCATTTAATGTTTTAATAACTTAGGGCTTTACATGACAGTGAGACACGTCTGCTCCTGGCAGCACCAGCTACTTCAAGAGGAAGATGGGCATTGAAGAGGCTCCTTATGGAGTTTGTTAGCCATTTGGGCAAAAAACTGCTCTTGCCTGGACTACTTAACTGGACACAAAGAACCCGCAGAGAGAGGACTGCTGAACTTGCCTAAAGGTGAGATGATCCTTTCGGGGTTCCTGATTCATAAAAGAGTCTGCGAGACATTCTGCATGATACAGAAGAAAGTAACTGTACTGTCTTTAAAATTTCCTGCTTCATGGAAATGTCTACTGAATACTGTGGGCCTGTAGGCTAAAGATGGATACCCCAATGGTACAGAGGATCTTTGGGTGACTGTACAGGTAGCAAGATGTTTCTGTCATTTCTACTTGTTTAATTAGCTAATATTATATCCTTCTGGAGTCTTTGATGGAGTTAAAAAATGGATAGTTGTAGTTATAGTTTTCCACTGTTATGATAAAAGATAAAATAGATATAAATATTGTAACTGTAATTCTTACTTGATAACTGTTTTGTTACATGTAATTTTATTATGTTAAAGTTAAAGCCTTCCTTTTTGTTTAAACAGAAAAAGGGGAAATGGTGTAAGAGTTCCTTCTGTATTTCTATTGCTTTCATTGGTTAAATAAAGAGACTGCCTTGGCGTTTTGATAGGGCAGCCCTTAGGTGGGCAGAGTAGACAAAACAAAATGCTAGGGAGAGAAGGCAGTGTGACAAACACCATGCTTCTCCAGGCCAAGATGGACACTGGTTAGAAACACACAAGTTATTAAAAATGGGTTAAACAAATATGTGAGAGTTAGCCAAAAAGAGGCTAGAGCTTATGGGCCAGGCAGTATTTAAATAAATACAGTTTCTGTGTAATTGTTTCGGACATAAACTAGCCTATAGCCTGGAGCTGGGCGGCGGGTCACGCTTCTTCCTACAAGTGATCTCTTATTCTTGCTGTTCTGAGTAGCACGAGGGTAAAATTCACAATGGCAGGCCATTGTGGAAGAACCTTCTCACATCATTGTTTTGTGAAAAGTAGCATAGTAACGGCAACTTCTAGCAGCTCACTCAAGAGCATTTCTCCAGCAATAAAATCTTTTACACACTAGCCCTCACCTGCCACATGTCCCAGGGCCTCTCACTGTCAATGACCAATTATATGCACACTCGCATTTGACTCCCATGAAACCCACCACATCAGCATGATTCTTGGGAGAGTATATTTCCCTCTTTCTCAGGAGGTGATGCTGGAATGAAGAGTGTGCTGCAGGAAATTTATCACTTATTTAGAATAAAAGAGTCAGAACGAATTTTATCCTTATAAAAACGATTAGAGTGCTTCCCATGGGATTTTACTGCTCTTAAAAGAAATCTTTCTATTTAATCTAAGAACTGTCAAATATTCCAGAATCCAATATTAAAATAATATGTGAAGAAAAAAAAGGTTTTAGAATTCACACAAGTTGGGGTTTACATTAAGCCAGAATGCAAGGGAAAACAATTATGCATTATCAGTATTTTCTCATGTGTATGCATGTATGGTATGTCTTTATCCTGTTAATATGGATGGATGCACAAGTGTATGCACATATGGAGGCTGGAGGTGGATGAAAAGGATCTTCCTCAACTGCTGTTCAACATACCCATCCAGGAAGCGCTTATAGATGTGGCTAGTCTGATTAGCTTTCTTGCAACTGATTCCACTGTCTCTTCTTTCACAATGCAGGCATTTGAAGACAACTGTTATGATATTTCATTTGTATTTTAATAAATAAAGCTTGCCTGACAATCAGATGGCAAAAAAAAAATCTGACAACATCCTTTATCCGGAGTCTTATGTCTTTATTATTTTTATTTTATTATTTTCTTAAATGATTAACTGAGAGTTTGGTTAAGAAAAACATAATGTAGAGAAAGATTTCAGATACTCTATAATGATACCGCTATAATGTTAGCTCATCCAAGAAAGAGCTGGATAGAAAAAAGAATCAAATGTTCTAGGGATACAACTGAGGGAATTTAGGTTATTTCCTTTCGTGTGGTTAAAATAAAGGAGAAATCATAAACATTTTAAACACAAAGTGTAACAGAAAAGGCACAGACTAGCATATAAAGTGAAGTGGATTCAGTAGGGAATGAAGGATTAAATCTAATAACAAAGATTTTGTATTCATTCATTGTCTTAACTTATTTGAAATATCTCTCTCCCTAAACTTCTTGAATGTGATAGAGTAATATGGTGTAAATGTGGTAAATGAGGTGCCATATTCCATATAAAGCAGAGAGAACACAAACATTTTACTTTTCAGCAAGTCCTGTCTTTACATCTTGTTCACCAAGCTAATTCTTCCCCATTAGAACCCACAGATTGCTCTTTCCCTGTTCAGAGTCTCTGGTAGCTGATTAGACTGCATGGTTAAGTTTTGTCTTATACATTAGTAACAGTTGTAATAGAATAAGATTTTTAATCAAACAAGGCTTCATGTCATTACACATTTCAGAAATCTCCTCTATAGGATAAACTGGGGAGTGAATAAATGGGTAGCTATATATTACCTGAAATAAACTGTGTAACCTGAGGTATTTGAACTTACTTCAGTAGGGACTGATAGCACAGGATAATTATATACTTTTTTTTATCCTAATGTATTAGCTGAATGCCTGACACATGTTACAAGCCAAGAAAATTATTTAGTAAGGAAATAAAAAGAATATAACAAAAAGCAGAAGAAATTCAATAAAATAAAAAAACTAATCAGAATCCAGAGAAACATGAAAAAGTATGCTAATCAATAATATTTACCTAGGATTATGTTGCTAAGGCTTGAATGAACCAATCACACAATGAAGGTACCTTAAGTTGAAAACTAGTTTTAATATAATATAGATGTGGATTACTGAAGTTTAATCTAGTCTTCAGTAAATAATTTTAGAACTCTTACAGTATCTACACTTGGGCAAAATCTTTGCACAAAAGTCTGCATTTCTGAAAAATTGTCTTTGTACCTGATGGAAAGCTGTAATTTTTTGTCCCTTCCCAATACTGAAAACATCATTTGAAATATCAGTTTATGAGAAAACATGGAAACTAAGATTCTAAAATATTAGTTCTGAGGGTTGTATATAGCTTTCCAATCATTTTAAATTAAAAAATTATACCGTTATTTTATATGTTTATACTAATATATATTAGTTGCAATACTTGATAGGCAACTCTAACCTTATTTAACTGAAGAGTATTACATTCAACAGTTGGAAATGTATTCCACTTATAGCTTAAAAATATTATTTTTATTATTTGACAATTGCATACTAACATCTCTTTTTTTTCAGGTTAGGAAGTGTGTAGGGGGACTATAAACAAATTAAATTCTGAGTTTCAAGCTTTGTTTTTTATTGTTTTTATTGATCTATGTGTTTTTCTTCATCACCCTCCCTTCTTTCCCCTCCCCTTCTGTACTCTTCAGTGACCCCTACACTCCCAATTTACTCAGGAGTTCTTGTCTTTTTCTACTTCCTGTGTATATCCATATATGTCTCTCTTATAGTCTTTTTATTGTCCATGTTATTTGGGGTTGTGGACTATAGGCTGATTTTTCTTTGAATTTCTAAAAGCCATTCATGTGTGAGCACATATTATATTTGTCTTTCTGGGTCTAGTTTACCTTACTCAATATGATTTTGTCTAGATCCATTCATTTGCCACCAAATTTTAAGATGTCATTATTTTTTACTGCTGTGTAGTCAGTACTCCACTGTGTAAACATACAACATTTTCTTTATACATACATTTATACATTTGGTTGAGAGGCATCTAGGTTATGGCTATGAAGAGTAATGCTGCTATCAACATAGTTGTATAAATGTCATTGTGGTATGACTGAGAATACTCTGGGTCTAAAACCAACAGCAGTATTTTGGGTATTGAGACAGATAATTTTCTAATTTTCTGAGAAATTTCCATACTGAATTCCAATGCAGCAATAAAATTTTGCACTCCCACCACCAATGGAGGAGCATTCCCCTTATTCCACAACTTTTCCAGTATAAACCATCATCAGTGTTTTTGATCTTGGCCAATCTGACAGGTGTAATGTGGAATCTCAGAGTTTTTTGATTTGCATTTCTTTGATGACTGAACATTTCCTATCAGCCAATTGAGATTTGTCTCTTGAGAGTTCTTTGTTTAGGTCTGTATCCATTTTTTAATGAATTATTTGTTCTTTTGATGTCAAGTTTCTTGATTTCTTTGTATATTTTGGAGATAAATCCTCTGTCTATTGTGGGGATGTGAATTTTTTTTTCAAATTCTGTAGCTTTATAGAAGCTTCTCAATTTCAAGAGACCTCATTTATTAATTGTTGCTCTCAGTGTCTGTGCTATGATATTATACTTAGGAAGTGGTCCCCTGTGCCAGTGCGTTCAAATGTACACTTCAATTTCTCTCCTATTAGGTTCATCGTGGTGAGAAACAAGGAATATACCTACAGAAAGCCAACAGACAACATCAATCTAAATGGAGAAAAACTTCAAACAATCGCAATGAAGTCAGGAACAAGACATGGTTGTCTACTTTCTCCTTAACTATTCAATATAGTACTTGAAACTCTAGCTAGAACAATAAGACAACAAAAGGAAATCAAGTGGATGCAAATCAGAAAAGAAGAAGTCAAACTATCAGTATTTGCTGACGGTATGACAGTATACATAAGTGAACCTAAATATCCTACAAGGGAACTCCTACAACTCATAAACCCTTCAGTAAAGAACAGGATACAAGATTAACTAAAAAAATCAGTAGCCTCTTTTATACAGATGATTAAAAACCTGAGAAAGAAATCAGAGAAACATTACTCTTCACAATAGTCACAAATAGCATAAAATATCTTGGGGTATCTCTAACCAAACAAGTTAAAGACCTGTGTGTCAAGAACTTTAAATCTTTAAAGAAAGAAATTGAAGAAGACACCAGAAAATGGAAAAATCTCCCATTCTCTTGAGTAGATAGAAATAACAAGTAAAAATGTCAATTTTACCAAAAGCAATCTATAGAGTCAATCAATTCCTTTAAAAATTCCAGCAAAATTCTTCAGACTTCAAAGACTCAACTTCATATGGAAAAACAGAAAAACCCAGTATAGTCAAAACCATCTTGTACAATAAAGGAACTTCTGGAGGCATTGCAATCTCTGACTGTAAACTCTGCTACAGAGCTACAGTACTGAAAAATCCTGGTATTGGCATAAAAATAGACAGGGGGCCAATTGAATCAAAGACCAATATATCAATTCATATACCTATGAACAAATATTTTTGGGTGAAGAAGTAAAAAAAACTAAAATAGAAAAAAAGAATGCATATTCAAAAAAACTGAATATCATGTAGAAGAATGCAAATAGATACATAATTATCACCATGCATAAAACTCAAGTCCAAATGGTTCAAGCTTTCTTAATATTTCTCGTACTCACATTCCTAGTCTCTCTCATACACTTCTCAAATTCAAAGAGACTCCAGAGACTAACACTAAAACAACAAGTAAACTCTTCACCTCCAACACTCAAGGCAGGATTACATGAGTGGCTGAATGATCATTCCAGGATGAGTTTTATTTGGTCATCCTTACCCATAGTCAGTGAAAACTTCATCTTCCTTCTCATTGTGACCTTGCCAGCATCCCCAGATCACTTCAGGAGTTAACACAAGAGTACTTCCGGTTCTCTCAGCATCTCAGTTCTCTCCCTCAGTACATGTTCTTCTCCAATTGCACATCCAGAGGACCATACAAGTAGTGTTCTTGGAATTCTTGTACATGATACATTTTAATTCCTTGTTGGGAAGCAATTGCATAGGTTACTGGGTATTAATTCAGTAAAATAAAGACACTGTTGTAGGAAGGTTAAGTTCTCTGACTTAATTGAACCATTGACCATTGACGTCCCCTACTTAGCACAAGAGGGTTCTATTGTTTAAATACTTCCGTGCTGTATTCATTAGGAAGAGACATTTCACTTTTAAGGAAAAATTCAAGTCAGACAACAAAGGAATGGGTGTTTGTTTTCTATTTTAACCTTTTCCAGAATATGAACTCTATTGGGATTAAATTAAATTCTAATGCCATGTTTTAATATATTAAAATTAAATATTAAAATATTAAAGACAGTTGCTAAGATGCTTAAAGAAACAAATTCACCAATCACCTTACCCTGCCCTATCAGTCATCCAGAGAAAGGCAAGGGCACAAGGGGTTTATCTCTAATATAAAAAAAGAAGCATTACATTAATAACTATATATATATATATACACACATATGTATGTATGAATACATAAAATGCATATATGTGTGTATGTGTGCATTATCTATTTCATATAAGGAATACTATAGAATTTTTATTCACAACCTAGTTTCGAGTTCTTCCTAAACTGTTTCTTACAATTTGATAAAGCTGCTCAGATACAAGAGTGACAATTGAATCACATGAAGAATTGGGATGAAACTGCCACACAAACATCGCAGATCCATCTAAGGATCAGGAGTAATAACATATGTCAAAAGTATACAACATATGAGCATTCATCTACTTCTCCACAAAAGGAAATGTAGACCATTGACTCAAATTATAACAGATAGTCTCACCAAATTGGAGCTAGGTTCCCAAACTAGGGTGCTGGTTGGGCTGGATACTTAGGGAAATTATGAAAGGTCTGACCCAGAATTGCTAACCAGTACTGAGGTTACATTAGTATCACTTTGTATTCTTATTAATCTCCTCAGCCTATCTTTTTCACATTCATACCATACTCACTGTTTGTGTCTGTGTATAATTTTTTCTTTCTTTATAGACATGGATCGACACTGGATTAAGACTTCATGTCAACTTAGATAATTAAATTTGCAGAGACTTTGTTATCAAATAATATAACTTTCTCATATACTTGAAAATAAAAAAAAATATAAATTTGTGGGGTAAAAAATGTGTCCAAAATTATTACCTTTTGAAAAACAGTTTTCTATTTTCACCTTGTCATTACCAGAACCTCTGTTCTCATTCTCAGGTTTTTGTTGTAGTTATGTAATCATATTCTAGACAAAACACTTGAGATATAGCAACTAATAGAAAACCAATAGAAAGAAATTTGCTAACACGTTTCTTATTTGCTGAATTTACTGTTTATTCATACTACTTAAATATCTTCATATATTTTAGTTAAAAGTGTTAGCTAAAGGTTTCTTTGTGAATGTCCTATTGCAACAAATTGTGAAAGATCAGCTACATATATAATATGTTTATGACACATTCTAAAACTAAATAAGATATATTACATATATAATTTCAATATGTAGGATGTTATATCTAAATTATAAGGAACTGGAGGATAATTATATTTTCAAGAATGTTGTACAACTTCAGAAATAGTGTGTTTTGGTTTTATTGGAGGTATTTATAGCTATGCTTGTAATATCATTAAATTAGATAGATCTCAAGGTTATATTTTTGTTTAATGTTACATAAACTAATAGCAAATATTTATACATTGCAGCCTATTTAAACATAGAATTCAGTCAGTATGCTGTGGAATAAATTATCTTGAAGAGAAGTGTGAAAATCCTTTGGGAATTTTAATATCAAATGGTCAATTTCTTTGTGATAATATAAATTTCTCAAGTTCAGTTTTGATTAGGACCCAACCTTGGCGCTATTTAAATTCCCCTACAGTCTTTGATTATACAACACATGTTCTCATTGAACTGAGTACATTGCAATATAAATTTGCCAAGAGAACAAGTCAGTATTATATAGCGCAACTCCTCAAGGTAAACAGGGATGGGTAATTTAATTTCCAAGGTGACAAATTATCTTATCATGAGTGAACAGGCAATTTCTTTCCCTGAAATAAACTAAGTAGACCAGGACAGTTTTAACTAGATGAAATCATTATCCTTTTAAAAGACACAAGTGTTGAATAAACTTAATTTTCTTGGCTTTAGTGCCCTGGTAGAAAATGGCATAAGAAAATGGTGCTGCCTTAAGGTAATATTAAATTGTCAAATTTTCAGTAGGGAGATAAAAATAGTATTGCTTTAAGAAAAATACCAGCATGCATGTATATAAATACATGCCTGTATTTTTAATGGTTCAAACTGTGAACTATTAAGGCAAATAGCAGGATTGGGCAGTTGGCTCTATGGGAAAACTGCCTGCTATGTGAGGATCTGAGCTCAGAACCCTATGTGATGTAAAAATCTAAGAATATAAGCAAGAACCAGGAACAATAGCCATGGGAAGTTAAAGACAAGGAGATCCCAAGGACTTGCTAAATAGTTCATCTGTCCAAAACGGGAGTTCAAGATTTAGTGTAAAACTCTTCCAAATAAATTAATAAAAATAACACAAAAAGTAATAGTGGAACATATTCAAAACTGACTTCTTAACTCCACAGGCTTATAACTAGTCATGTACACTAATACACCAACACACACA
>PVIU01013602.1:0-55197 GCA_004026605.1 Ondatra zibethicus | reverse complement strand
AAGAATTACAGTTACCATATTTAGATCTATTTTATCTTTTATCATAACAATGGAAAACCATCACTATAACTATCCATTCTTCAACTCCATCAAAGACTCCAGAAGGATAAGATATTACCTAAGTAAACAAGAAATAAGCAACTTCCAAACTCTAGAAATGACAGAGACATCTCACTGCCTGGACAGTCACCCAAAGTTCCTCTGTACCGTTGGGGCATCCATCTTTAGCCTACAGGCCCATAGTATCCAGGAGACTTTTCCATGAAGCAGGAAAATTTAAAGACAGTTCAGTCACTTTCTTCTGTGTCCTGCAGAATGTCTCATAGACTCTTTCATGAAGCAGGAACCCTGAAGGATCATCTCACCTTTAGGCAAGTTTAGTAGTCTTCTCTCTGTGGGTTCTTTGTGTCCAGTTTATTCAACAGTCCAGGCAAGAACAGTTTCTTGCCCAATTCCATAAGGAGCCTCTTCGATGCCCATCTTCCTCTTGAAGTAGCTGATACTGCCAGGAGCAGACGTGTCTCATTGTCATGAAAAGTCCTAAGTTATTAAAACATTAAATGCCATGTTCTGTAGTCTTTGAAAGATATGAAGAATGTCTATCTGAAATATATCTATGCACATCTAGAAAATCTAACTAACATGACTACCAACTTGACTATATCAATGATTATCCATTAACAACCTATATCTCCTAATTATACATTACATTTTTAAATGAACTACACAATCACAATACCTTAATCAATATCAGAAATACATATATATAACAAAATTGACCTTAAATTTATATCAATAAAGCAAAATTTATGTCAATGTAAATTATCCATATCTATATCATCTCCCCCTTTAAATTTAAAGAACATTTAGAAACAATATTTGGGAATATGGGCGTAGTTACTTCTCTCCAAACTTCTTCCTGCTGTATGGGGACGCTGTCAATCAGGTCTTTTATGGTGTATCCTGTTCATCTCAGTCACCAGTTGAGTGAAGTAATTTTCTGAAGGTGTTCACAGTGACCTTCAGGAGGGCGTGGTCTATCAAACCACATTGGTGTAGAAGGAATCCGGGTGCAGGCTGTTGGTGTGTTGGTGGTTGGTTGGTTGGATTGGTTGTTTGTTTTTTTTTTAATTTACTTATTTTTATTTTATGTACATTGGTGTTTTACCTGCATGAGCGTGTCAGATCCTGGAATTAGAAACACTTGTGACCAACCATGTGGGTGCTGGGAATTGAACCTAGGTCCTCTGGAAGGGCCATCAGTGCTCACAACTACTGAGCCATCTTTCCAGCCCCTTGGTTTGTTTTCTTCATCACCAGTTTTGTGTACATTATAGTCTATTTCTAGCAATTTCATAACCATAAACAGTGGCATCATTATGCTGTATAAAAAGGATGAGAAAACCAGAGCAATGAGTGTGTTCAGTCATGGGTGTGGGGAACAAGAACAAGGACTCATAAGGGAAGTATTTAGTGTCACAGAAGGGAACAGAAGGGAAAACAAGAGGCCAGTTTACTTTCATGAGAATATTTTGGTCAGTAAAAGAATAGATCTTTCTGGTCCTGTTGCCCTGATCCTGAAATCTGCCCAAGGTACACAGAATTCTAACTACCATCCTCCCCAGTCCTAACTATCCCCCCTCCCAGCCACCCCATCAAGGAAAGTCCCCTCTAGCTTTGATGGATGGAATCCTTCTACATCCTCTGCAAAGGCTGTTTGCTTAAGGTGATCCCAAATCTATTATCTGAATCTTCTCCAGTTTCATATATTACTTGAGTTTTTAACCACTGACAAATTGGGCTCTAAAGGAGGGAAATGTGTTCTGTATCTCACAGCACAATCTCTTGCTTACAGGTCTGGCTGGATTTGCTCGCCTCTGTCCTGGAGATCAATATGAAGTAAGTAACATGTTGCTCTACATTTTGACAGTGAGGGCTTGAAGGACAGGGGCTGTCTATAGTTTTTTGTTGTTGTTGTTGTTGTTGTTGTTGCTGCTGCTGCTGCTGCCTCTACTGTTTTGGTACCAGGAACTGAATCCAGGATCTTGTGCTTGCTAAGCAAGTGCTCTACCATTGAACTCTGCATCTTCAGTCAATATTTTACTTTTTTAATCTGTGTGTGTGTGTGTGTGTGTGTGTGTGTGTGTGTGTGTGTGTGTATGTGTGTGTGTGTGTACAGGAGTACAGGTCCTGCCAAGACCAGAGCTTGAGTTTCAGGCAGTTGTGAGCCGCCTGATGTGGGTGCTGGGAACTGAACTCCAGTCCTCTGCAAAAGCAGTGTGCGCTCTTAATAGCTGAGCCATTTCTCCACTCCTACTTTTTGTTTTTGAAATAGCATTTTGTAAAGTTGCTCAGGCTAGCCTTGAACTTGCAATCCTCCTGCCTCAGCTAGGATGTCAGATACACACTACCAGGCCTGGGCCCAGTTATTTTTCATTAATTTGTCTTTAACATTTTAAGCCAGTGAGAAAGTTTGGAGAGTATGTAAGAACTCCCACATACAGAATGCAACCGTTCCATATACCCCGTTACCATGTGGATGCTACTTTGCTCACTGCAACCACGACCTCTCATTGCTAAGTTCTTCTCCCAACAATCCTTAACACCTACAAATTTAGCATTGCCTCTTCAGCAAATGCCATCTGATAGTCTATGTTCATATCCTCCCAAGTGCCCCAAAATTTTACACTGTAGCAGTTTTTCTTCCTGATCCAAGATCTAATCTAGGATGATGACTGATTCAAAGTTTTAGAACTGTAAAAGGGACACAGCTACCAGGCATGTCCATCTCATGGCCTGTGAACTGCCTGCAGCCAAGAATAGGAACATGGGCCTGACACAAAATCACAAACATCAGACATTAGGAGATAATTTGTGTGTGTGTGGAAATATTTGATAACTCAGTTGCACAGTTCTTGAGTGTGAACTTTGTGTGTGGCAATATCATCTGACCATGTCCAAAGGTTGGACATGACCAATACCTGACTGTAAAGTTTACTTTATAAAAACATACTTATAAACAACACAGTAGCTCATACCTGAAGGGATTGTCAGTTTGAATAGCCTCAACCTTGCATGCTTTTAATCTCAGCACTTGGGAGACAGAGGCAGGTGGATCTCTGTGAGTTCTAGGCCAGTCCAGTCTACAAAGAGAGTTCCAGAACAACCAGGTCTACTCTGAGAAACCCTATCTCAAAAAGCCAAAAGAGAGAGAGAGAGGCTGAAACACATAATAAGACCATGTCAAACAAAGCAACCAAAACCTTTGTGAAATAAAAAGGCCTTTTGTCTTCTCCTTCTTCGAAAGAGCGTGTACACAGTGCTTTCGTCATCTCCTTGCAAAGGCTCTAAGGTCGTTTGCAACAGCTTCCCTTCTGTGCCAGAGAATGGAAGGCTTCAGCCTTTACCAATGTCACCTCCCTCATTCAGTGGAAGAAACCTTTATTTCTCCCTTCTGAATGCAAATAGAATTGGAGATGGTTCTTGCCTTCCTAAAAGAGCTGGTGTCAACAAGGAGATCTGATGGCTGAGATAGTGATGCAGGATAGACAAAGACAAGTTTCACGCAAGTGGGCAGACTAACACGGGCTATAAACTCTTTTTGTATTATTTTATTTTTTGGTTTTTCAAAACAAGGTTTCTCTGTATAGTCCTAGCTGTCCTGGAATTCACTCTGTAGGCCAGGCTGGCCTTGAACTCAGAGATCCGCCTTCCTCTGCCTCTCAAGTGCTGCTTATAAAGGCATTCTCCACCAACACCTGGCCTCTTTTTTAAATACCTATGTGGATTTATTTTTATTTTATGTGTATGAGTGCTTGCCTGCATGTATGTCTATATACCATGTGTGTGCCTGGTGCCTGAAGAGACAAGAGGAGGGTGTTGGATCCCCTGGAACTGAATTTAAGGTAGTTATAAGCCATAATGTGGGTGCTGGGAACCAAACCTCAGTCCTCTGCAAGAGAAGCAAGTGCCCTTAGCCACTGAGTCAAATCTCCAGCTGCTGCTATGCTGTCTTACTAAAGAAACTTCCACACCCTCAGCTACAGAAGCAGAATGTACTCCTTGACTAGGCCAGATGTGCTGACAATATGCCTATAACAATAGCTAGCCACTCAACAATCAGACAGGGGCTGGAGAGATGATTCAACAGCTAAGAGCACAGTTGAAAGGTCCTGAGTTCAATTCCCAGCAACCACATGGTGGCTCACAACCATCTGTAATGAGATCTGGTGCCCTTTTCTGGCCTGCAGGCATACATGCAGACAGAACACTGTATACATAATTAATAAATAAATCTTTTTTAAAAAAAAAAAAGTCAGATACAGGTAGAGTTCTGAGTTTGGAGGCCAGCCTGATCTACCTAGTGAGTTCCAGGCTAACCAGAGCTACGTAGTGAGATCCTATTTCAAGTATATAAACAAATCAATTAAACCTCCTCCAAACCCTCGTGGGCTCCACTGAGAACCCAGACGTGGAGGTGGGAGGAGAAATGAAGGGCAGGTGCCTATTCCCTGGCCCTTGGATCTTGGCCACTGGGAGAGAAAGTGGAGTTTGGTGGAACACGACTCTGCCTAATGTCTTCATCCCAGATTTTCATGAAGTATGGCCGGCAAAGGTGGAAACTGAAGGGCAAAATAGAAGTGAATGGCAAACAGAGCTGGGATGGAGAAGAAACCGTCTTCTTGCCCCTCATAGTTGGGCTCATTTCCATCAAGGTACAGTGGCATCGTTGTCTTTTGTTGTTTTTCCTGATACCATGGCCTAATGACCCCTGGGTGGGGACCGTCCATCCCACACATAGGCTTCTGTCTGTGCAAAGCCTCTTAGACTTGAACGTCTCTCAAAGACAGGAGACAAAGTGCCTGTAACAAAGTAACGTTTTACAAATACCTGTGTTTCGGAATCCGTTGACTGCAGGGGGGGAAATGAAAAGGGGCTATTCCTCCTTTTCTCCTCTCACCTTCTCTGCCAGGTCACAGAACTCAAAGGACTGGCGACTCACATCCTGGTAGGCAGTGTGACCTGCGAGACCAAAGAGCTGTTTGCAGCCCGACCCCAGGTGGTGGCTGTTGACATCAATGACCTTGGTACCATCAAGCTGAACCTGGAAATCACCTGGTAGTAAGTTCCTTTTTTCACGTTCATCCTAGAAAAGCAGGTGCTGACAGCTAAAGCTGTTCAGGGCTGGTGTGTAAACCGTGGTGTCAGCGCGGAGCAGTGGCCACACCCAAACTGCTACACTTTCTGGTTTTTTTGGGTTTTGGGTTTTTGTTTGTTTGTTTGTTTGTTTTTATTTTCTGACAACCTAGTCTGAGCCATCCAAACCAACCCTGTTCCCAGTGGTCTGAGTTGAGAAGCCATCTTCCACCATCCCTTGAAGATAGGTGACTTTAACAGCTATGCTGACCTGAGAACCTATTGTTTTACAGTCCCTTTGATGTGGAGGACACAACCCCGTCATCTGGCCCTGGGAACAAGACCGCTGCTCTCCAGCGGAGGATGTCCATGTATAGCCAGGGCACCCCAGAGACTCCTACCTTCAAAGACCACTCCTTTTTCGTAAGTTCAGTGCGATTTCTGGCATAGAACTGATAAGGTTGGGGAGTTCTGGTAGAACGTGAAATGTGTAACACTCACAGCAGAGAGTTTCAAGAATAGGAGAGATGCCTTAGCAGTTAAAGTGCTTGCCACAAAAGCATGAGGGCTAGAGTTTGGATCACCGAATCATACACAGATGCTGGGTGGGTGTGACAGCCCAACTATAATTCCAGCCTGGAAAAGCTGCGATGAAAATGTCCAGAACAGGCTGGTTTGTGAGACTAGCCATATCGTAGAGCGGGTTTGATTGAGAGGGCCTGCCTTGGGGAATAAGGTGAGATGTAATCAAGAAAGATTCCTGATAGCAACCTTGGAACTCCTCACCTGTGCATGTAAACATGCACATACATCAGTACATGCATGCACGCCACACACATAAATACATGGAAAGAGGGAAAGTAATTCCTAAAGGTCATCCTAATTGCGTGGTGACTACGGAACCCACGTTCTGAGACACACTGGCCCCGAGTCCAGGGCTGACTTCCTCTGCCTGTCTCTCTCTCCCTCACTCTACCTTCGGCTGGGAAATGGCATGTAGGTTTTTCCAAGCATTCTTTGACATTAATCTTTTCAAGTGTATACGAATGACACCTGCTTGACGTCATCAGGCCCTGCTAACTACCAAGGGAAACCCATTAACCTGCTTCTTTCCACTAACTTCCCCATCTCGCCCTGACTTCTGAAGAGATGGTTGCGGCTGTCTGTCTTGAGTGCCTTGCGAGACACTTTCTTTGCCACGCTGCACCACAACCATTCTGTCGGTGACCTGCCTTCCCTCAGCCTGAACCCCAAGGCCCTGCTAGAATTCTATGTGAGTGCGGGCTGCCCAGAGTGGTGTGCTTGACTTCAGGGAGCCTATGCATGCAGCCCAGCATGACTCTTGGGCCTTATCTGTCTTGCTTGCTGGGTGCTAACTGTCCTGTCCTTGGGGTGGGAAGCATGGTCATGCATGCAACTCTGTCACCTTTCTTTTCCAACAATTCCTGGTTTTATGATGTGATTTTTCTATATGGTAACAAGATTCTCAGTTTTAAAAACAAACAATAATATTGTATTATTGTACAATGTAGCGATGTAGCTCGGTTGGTAGAGTGCTTGAGTCTGGGATTCTAAACTCAGTACTACATGACCAGGTATGGTGGTACACCTCTAATCCCAGCATGCAGACAGTAGAGGCAAGGAGGTTAGGAATTGAGCACCAAAGGCTCTTACTATAAGGGTGGGAAAAATTGCATCAGACTTCCAAAAGTTAGCACTCAAGGACTTGAGAGGCTTTAAGCCAACCTTGTCATAGCTGCTTCTATGTAGCTGTCTGTCTTCAGTTGTTGCAGTCTTTGTCCATTCCATCCTGCTCTAATAAAGGAAATCCTGGAGGTCATAGAAACATGATAGGTAACCTATTTTTATGAATTATATATTATTTTTAAGAGAATGCATGGACAGGTACACATACATATGAGGAATATTTTGCTCTTTGTCTGAAGAATCAATGTCACCTTTAATTATCCTGGGAGAAGATTAAAGGACTTCTGGCTAATAAGAATAACAACAACCACATCTAGTTCATTGAACTAAAAATGAAGGTGAAAAGGGCAACATAAATGCTCATGGAGTTTCAGAGGAAAATAGGCAGGACCATTTGGGAAATGTGTAAAAGTAATACCAAAAATCAATAGGCTGATACACTTGTACACATAACTACAGATATGATAGATATTCATGCCCATGTGATATTCCCGGGAGGGCTACAGGAATGTTGAAGTTACTTAGCGCTTGTGACAAACACCTGACAAGCAGCAACTTAAGGCAGGAAGGGTTTGTCTGGACCCATAGTGTAAGGGGTGCATGGTGGAGAAGGCACATGATATCGCTGATCGCACCGTGTTAGCAGTCAGGACACAGATAGACACGGATGCTCAACTCAGTTTCTCCTTTTATTCTATCTGAGATTCTGTCCCATGGAATGTTGCCACCCACGCTCAGGGTGGGTCGTCCCCACCTCAATTAAACCTTTCTGGAAACATTCTCATAGACATACCCAAAGATATGTTTCTGACAGTGATTCTAGTTTACTCCAGTTGACAATGACAATCAGCCATCATGTGAGAGTTGGTAGAAGCTGAACAGCATAGTTTAAGCAAGATTAGAAAACACTGGGTCACTTCCTAAAGCCCTTGGGAAAATGCAGAGGTCCTCAGGGCAACCATTTGCATCTGTTCACAGCCCACTACACCATCCAACCCGTTCCTCCCTCTCCACTCTGCCCCTTCTGCCTGCTCCACAGCTCTTCAAATGTCCCACATTCTTTCCAGAACGCCTATGTCTCTTCCTCTGCCCTCTGCCTCACCCACCAGTCTATGGCTGGGTTCTAGAACCATCTTTTCCCTCGCTAGGACCTTGATCTCATAACATCCTTCTGAATGAACCTTTTGTCAACCAAGGTAAAAATCAATCTATTCAAGAGCTAAGAAGGAATTCTGCGTCTCTGTCTATGAGGACTATGCTACCTGGAGCCCAGTGTGCAAGGTGTTAGGAGATGGTAGCTGTTTGTGGTTCTAGCTTCAAGGAGGGCTATATCTTCTGTGCCTCGAGAATTGTGATTGGTGCCATGAAAGCCAAACTGTTTCGAGGGATTGAGCAGTCTTGGGACGCATGGGAATAGTTTTGCAATTACACAGCCTAGTGAATTCCCTTCAGCCAGTGTGGGTAGCTTGCAAGGTCATGAAGTAGATGGGAGATATGGAGAGTTTGGCTGCATGCAAATCCTCCTGCCACTTTGAGAGCCCCGAGGCCATAGTATTCCACTTTGATTTCCTTCCTGCGGGGTGCCTGTTGGAAGGTGTGTGTGAGCAGGGCATCTGAACTTAGTACAACTCAGTATTTGCCACTTAAATAAGTGCAAATTGCCATTGGCTACTGAGCGCTATGCTAGAGCCAGCAGCTTCCTCCCCCACCCTGATGCAGCTAAGTGGTGTGTGCAGGCGAGGCTGCACAGGCCCTCATGAAGAACACGAGCATTCAGTAAAGAGCCTAAAGGGTCTTCAGAGAAGGCCCAGCACTCAGGACTTTGATCCTTTGCCCATGTTTCACAAACCTTCCCTTTTCCCTTTACTAGAGATGTAAGGACGTAACAGACCTTGAAAGTAGAGAGAGGAACTCGGATTTGAGAGGTGGAAGAAGTGTCCAGGAGCCGCTGCCTCTGTGGGCTTGGAGGAGGACAGCCGCTGTCTTGCTTACATTAGTTCACTCATTGTCGTTGTTCACTGGGATCATTCCTAGCATGACTGCAAATTCTTGACTTTACATGCAGTTAAAACAGACATTAGCCTATTGACTACATATAGCTATCCTTGAGTATCTATAGGAAATTGATACTAGGACCCCATAAGACACCCAAATTCATAGAGGCTCAAGCCCCTTACATCAAATGGTATAGTGATCACACAGACCCTCCTCCATACACCCCCTTGTACTTCAAATCATCTCCTTATGAGCTAACATATGACTCCAAATCAGTGCTGATGGGGAAAGAGTTATCCTACTGTAGTGAGTAATGGCAAGGAAAGGTCTATACATGTTCTAAATATTTCCCATCTGCGGTTGCTTGACTCTTCAGGTTTAGAATCAATGGATACAGAGAGGAATAGCTGCTCTTTAAAAGCCCAATCTGAAGGACCACTGAGGTGCTCCATGGGTAAAAGTGTTTCGCCATACAAGCCTGACAACCTTAGATCAGTCACTGGGGAAGTAATGAGAGAACTAACTCCGCAGAGTTGTCCTTTAGCCTCCACATGTGTGCCTTCACACACACATACACACACACACACACACTCATGCCAATAATGAATAAACAACTTTCTTTCTAATCTGGGAGCTAGGGAGATGACACAGTGGATAAAGCACTTGGCCGCAAAAGCATGAGGACCTAGGTTTGGCTATCCAGAACTCACAGAAGGCTGGGTGTGGTGGTGCACACGCCTGCAACCCCAGTGCTTCTGTAGGGAGAGACAGGAGGTGGAAGCAGAGCTGAGAGATACTCACGGCCCAGACACCATGCTACACTCAGTGGTGAGCTGGAGAGCCGGTCTCAGACAAAGCAGGAGACGGGAACCAGCACCCAAGGTTGTCCTCCGACCTCCACAAACACGCTCATGCTCATATACACACACATACATGCACATATACACACATACATGCAAACACATACATACACACACAAAATACAGTAAAATAAAATTTAAAAGTCCAACCTGTAATATAAGAAAAGAAACCAGTTTCTAAGAGGCTAATCTCAAATACCTAGCAAGCCTTTTCTATAGGCAACCACACCCATGAACAAAGCCCAACACAAAATTATAAACTTAGTTAAGAAACTATTACATTTTTCTCTTTTGTAATTTTTAACACTAAGCAGTGGCAGGCTTGGTATGAATTTTTAAATTTTGTAAAAGACAATATTGTGTCATGGTGTCAAAAGTTTGGGTGCGCCAGCCTGAGAGAAGACAGTGCAGGGATGCTGACTTGAACTTGCTCTGCTGGCAGAAGCCAGTTGTCTTGATATCTGGAAATCTCTTCCTGTGTGAGGATCAAGCCAAGGGCCTCACACATGCTTGGCAGACCTTCTTCCCACTGGCTGGTGACCTCTGACCTCATTCAGAGCTTCCTGAAGCCAGAGGGAACCTGAAGCAGGGCATGCTTGACAGAGAACCGTGTTTCTAAGACTCTACAAGCCCCAGGATTTGCCTTCCAAGAGACAGATGCGCCGCCCATTAGTCTTTTTTGTTTCTACAGAAGCTAAACAAATGTATCTGAAAAGTTTGGAATGTGTCGGTAGATAGTTTTCAAAAGATGATTGTTGAGAACTGAAGCAGAACAAGTATCTCATCTTTGTAGTAAAGAACATGGGAGTACAAACTCTTCTAAGATACATTCTCTCCCCCCTTCTCTCTCACACACACATAATAAATAGAAAGATGGGGAGTGCTATTCATAGTGATGACTGTCAAGTACTGTGAGATCCTGGAATTTATAAAAACAAGCAACATCCCACTCACCCTCAAAGTACATTTGAAAAATGTCAAACCTAAGAATAGCACCATGAACTTTCACCTAGATCCACCAATGGAAACAGCTTTTAATGGCTTGTTTTCCTTTGCCTACATACACACACATCAAATAAATTGCTAATGTTCCGGAGTTTCCTTCTTAATTGCTTCCTCTCTTGTCTGGAGCTGAACCGTGCCAAATGCATCATGCTGTATCGTTCTCCACAGTCAAATCTGCCCGATGACATCTTTGAAAATGGAAAGGCAGCAGAGGAGAAAAGGCCACTGTCCCTCAGCTTTAGTGACCTGCAGGACGGAGACTGTGTCTTCACCTCCAGCTCAGCCACCTCACCCTCCAGTTCACACTCAGCCCATCCAGAGATTACCATCACCCCTGCTGAGCTCACCCATGGCAGCCTGTCCTCACAGAATGAGGGCACAGAGGACAGCAGCTCCTCATCTTCCAGGAATTCCCTGGGTGAGGACCATGAGCCAAAGAGTGAGGCGGTAGAACCCGGGAAGCCCGGTGTGGCGGCAGGGTCCAGCGCAAAGAGCCTGTTCCTGGAGAATAGTGGTGCCGAGGCTCTGTTCCTGGAGAATAGTGGTGCCGAGGCTCTCCTGCAGGAATCGGATGAGGCCTCTGAGCTCAAGCCCGTGGAGCTGGACACATTTGAAGGAAACATCACCAAGCAACTAGTGAAGAGGCTCGCCTCAGCCGAGGGGCCCATAGCCACGGAGAAGCTTTTCTTTGAAGGCTCTGTTGGTAGCGAGTCTGAGGCTGGCCGGTCCTTTCTCGACGGCAGCCTGGAAGATGCCTTCAATGGACTCTTCCTCGCATTAGACCCACACAAGGAGCAGTACAAAGAGTTCCAGGATCTGAACCAGGAAGTCACACACTTGGATGATGTCCTCAAAGTAAGTACCTTTCTGGAAAATCTGATTCGGTTTGGGAAAAGTCATTCTAAACCAATGCTGTATTTAAGATAGCAAATCTTACCCTGTCACAGGACATAAGTGCAGGTGATTTGTTTAATTCCACTCACACCTATCCATTTTATTTTCCTGACAACAAATAATCTTAGCTAAAATGATTAGGAATTGGTTTAAGAACTCTAAAGAAGGTCTAGGAATGGCCAAGGCCACATGATCTGGACCAACAGGTCATTCTTTAGAGTCAGGTTCCTGAGAGAATGGACCTGGAAATGAGAGGTTAAAAAAGACAGGAAAAGTTGGGGTCAGGCAGTCTTATGTCAAGCAAGTTTATTAAGTACAGCATTTTGTATATAATTTTCAGTGAAAAAAATGGGACAAGAGTCAGCAAAAAAACGGCAATACAATCAGACGAAGTCAACAGAAAGCTATTCAAGCAATGTTGCCCACAGGATAGCTCAAGTCCATCACAGACTGATCACACACATCTTGGGACTGAGAACCATAGCCCTTTAGCAGGGAAGTGTTGGGTTCTCAGAATCTGAAGTCACAGATCCCCTAAGGCCCAGGCTCCAGTCCATCATTGCCTTAGCAGACACATTCCTCATCTTAGACAGGGAACTATATTTCTTCTCCATGCATCAGGGCCTCAGAGAAAGTCTTGAATCAGCCTGTCCCCCAACAGCGAAGAGTTTACCATGAAAACAGGGGACCCGAGTTCCATCCCCAAAACCCACATGGAAACAGCTGAGCAGGGCTTAAAATCCCAGCAATCTCAGAAGCAGGTGGACCCCTGCAGTTTGCCAGCCAGCCAGTCTAGACTATTCAGTGAGCTCTGTGACAGAGAACCTGACTCGAAACGAGATGGCACCTCAAAAACAACCCTAGAGGCTGACGTCTGGTCTACATATGCACACCCTTATGTGAGTGTGCTCCTATCCTCCACTGCCCCCACAGGCATATCAAGTCTTAAATGTGAAATACTGGTGTTTGCTCAAAGATGCTACCAGTTAGGGTCTTTCTAGGGGTACCAGGGAAGCTGGGGAAGTTAGTCCCACAGCGTGGAGCCATCCTCTCTTCTCACAGTGCCTCTTGTTGAGGGTCGTCCCTCCTGAACTTGACCCAGATCAGCAAGCTGAGATCTTGAAGGTATCAGTAACAAGTCACCTTTGCTCATATACTAGAAGCTGGGGAACCACAAATTCCAGCAGATACTTACATCCATCCCTGATGCTGAAGCAGGGACAGGGTGTGAAGGCAGGAGGGAGGGGGGATAGCCCCTCAAACAGAATATCAAGCATCACAGCTACATCAGAATGAGTCTGTACCTGACATACCGGTGGAAATTCTTTCTAAATGCAGCACAGGAAGACAAGCCTGCATGGTCAGTTGTTTAACCCCGCTCTGATTGTGTGGTCACACAGGATTCCTCAAATAAAAAAAAAAAAAAGCTTGAAATTTGCTGCAGCAAACTGAAAGCCAGCCCATAGGAGGTTCCCTTGTTCCTCTGTAAGGTGCTTTTATGTGGCCTTTGCAATATCAGGAGCTAGTTTCAAGATTTCCTGACTGTCTTCCTTCTCTCCATTTGCTCATTCTGACCTAGCTCCATACAACCTCTGTGCCTGGGGCAAATAAGAATAAGAATTTAGGCCTTCTGTGACATTCCAGGTCCTCCCATTTCACTGCAGTTCCATTATAGAAAGAACCTCTGAGAAGCAGGGATGGGCATGTAGAATCTGCTCTCTGTAGGACACGTCTCAAAAATATGCACTCAGAGCTCAAGTGTGGAGGACACCTGGATGATGCTCCTCCTTGTATCTCTTCTGCATGATCGGCCAGCTTTGCCTTGTAAACAAGAGGTGCCCATTTCAAAGAACGGAGGTATACACTGACCCCACTTGAAGCAAGACAGTGGTGGGGCTTGATCTTCAGTGAGAAGGGTAAGAGCTCAACAGCCCCAGTTTAAGGCACCGATTAGGCTCCGCTCATCAGGATACAGTGGGCTCATTAGCTGTCCATCTTATAAAACCTTGGTAATCTCAGAGTCCTTTCTGGCTGAGCCTGCTCTTGTCTGGTACTGTCCCAGTATTGCCTAGCGAAATCCTCATCCACCTGTCTTTTTGCTGTGACTGATGCTTGAAGCCAACATCTTGTACACAGGCTTAGGAAAGAAGACTCGAAAGACAGGCCAAGTTCACAACAGTTTCCCTTTTCTCCCTGAGATCAGCAGCATCATTGGGACCTTAGGTCTGGGGCGAGTGGCTTCCGCAGGACAAAGCTCTCTCTTTTTCTTCCTCCTTCACATTCCTAGGATGCTAAACATCTTGAGGATCAGAGACTCAATGATTCTGCTTCCCGGACGGAGATCACTGAGGGTGAATGAGACAACCGTGATTTAAAAGACTGAGAGACATGTCCCAAGTGCTTCTGTGCCATCCCAAGTGTCTGGGACAGATTCCTGCAAGGCCCTCCCTACCTTGTGCTAAGAATCAGCAAGGGGATCTTCCTAGCCGGACAGAGGACATTTAGTGCGCCTTCTTTGCAGGGCTTGTCCTGCTTAGCCCACCTCAAGTCCTCTTGACTATGTGGATCTGCTTCTTTCTGTCTCCAGGCCATAGCTACTGGCACTGCCAGCCAGCTGTGCGTCAGTTTATGTCCTGCAGTCTGCTCTAGAAGGAACTTGTCCCCACAGTCCCAGGGCCTGGCCAGAGGGGTGTTGGTACTTGTTCCTCTCAAGGCAGATGTCTAGGGAAATCAGGGTTATTTTCCCATCATGCCCAAGTTACTCATTTGCTCCTCTTTGTGCCTAGTGCTCATGAAAAAATAAAATAAGAGCTTCTTTGAATAGAGCATGGCAATGCAGGGCTTCCCCCTAGTCAGCCTGGGACAAGTGGATCAATGCAGGGCTTCCTTCCTCGTCAGCCTGGGGCAGGTGGATTTGAGCAGTTTCCTTTTCTAAATTCTTTTTGTCAATTATTTAAGGCATACTTTAGACACAGAGCTCCAGGCACGGCGCCCTGCAGATACTGTCTCTCTGCAGAAGAGGCTGGTTCTGGTTAACAGTCAGCAATGACTCAGTGGCTTTTAAAATTTGTCTGCTGGTCTGGAATGCATGAGCTCAAATGGTGCTCTCAGTCAGCCTCCTGAGTACTTGGGACTTCGGGCGAATACGATGGTGCTGACTTGCTCGTTCTGTTTTATTTGGTCATGAGCACTACACCAAAGGAACACATCACTTCTTTTTCCCAAGACTTTCAGGTTATCATTTTTTAAAGTTGTTATTATAGTAATACAACTTCAAACAGAGGTAGATCTGCCAATCACCCAGTGACACCCCCCCAGTGACCCCCAGTGACCCCAGTGGCCCTCAATGGCCAATTTACTTCCAGTCCTATTTCTCCTATTCTTCCTGTGTACTCTGGGTTATTTTAGACCAAATCACAACTGTTGTGCCATTTTCTCTACGGTTGTATTTCTGTTTCTCAAGATGAAGACTTTAAATGCCAGCCAAAAATAAAAGCTTGGAAACCTGTAAGAGAGTGTCATGTCTCCCATGGGTGCCGTGAGTCCTGCCGGTCCCCCTGGTGTGTTGATGGTCTCCTTGGTACCTTGTGCCTTTGCAGTGCAAGCCAGCAGGCAGCCGCAGCAGATCCTCCAGCTTAAGTCTGACAGTTGAGAGTGCATTAGAAAGCTTTGATTTCCTCAACACCTCTGACTTTGATGAAGAGGACGAGGACGGGGATGAGGCCTGCCACATCGGAGGAGGAGCAGACTCTGTGTTTTCAGACACTGAGACTGAGAAACCTGGGTGAGTGTGGAGACAGCCAGTGCTTACGTTTCTCCCATCACAACTGACACAGTCGCCCTTTGTTACCGTGAGAGGCAACCCAGTACACAGCTCCAGGATGGCACAGTCCTTGCCATCATGTTTGTCTTTACAGGCTGCAGGCAGGCACACATGGCCTAGAACATCCCTGAGTGCAGTCCAACACAAAACCATAAGCTTACGTAGGACATCATGGCATTATTTTGTGACTTTCATTGGTATCTAGATTGCATGGTTCTTGAGCATGGACTTTCGTAGATGATGGTATTGTATCAAAATGTCAAAAGGTCGGGCACACCTGCATTCCTTTTGATTGTCAAGTGCAGCTTCTAAATTCTACTGACCAACTGGAGGTTACATAGGGAACACAGCCCCTTTTATTTCTTTGCAGAGGAAGTGTCTATGTGAGTTTGTGTACACAGGCATTTGTGGTGTATGGTGAGGGGTCTACACATGCAGGTATAAAACGACCACATGCAGGACATTCTGAATTAGCCAAGCCGGTAGCACCAGGCCTGGACCCACCATCCCTGCTGTGCCGCAGACTTCCAATGCCTTGGTTCGCTGAGCTGTTTTCTCAGATCTGTCTCTTTCCTTTCAGCTCATCTCTGCATGAGGCTGAAATCACTGGTGTGCTTCCCAAAGCCAGGCTTAAGTTCCCCATCCATAAGGATGGATGCTTGACACCCCATTAGATCTGTGTCCCTCCAGGTAGAAAATGTGTCACCTTCTCCATCGGGTGTCCTCCTACAGTCAAGCCAATGTCCTTAGAACCAGATCCCGGGCCCACTTTGTGATTTCATATGAAACAGAAGAAACTTAATGGCCAGTATTCACATGCTAGGAGAAAAATCTATCAACATGTAACAGAGGAAGGGATGGTGTCCTCTATTATTTTTGGTTTCTGTTGTTGCCAAGAGGTTTTCTTTTCCAAAATAAGATCATATATATAAAGTTTTTGTTTATATATGTATATATGAGCAATGAGAAAACTGGAAATAAAAGGAAATTACATGTAGAAAATGTGATATTTAATTTATAGTTCTTCATGCTGCCTTGAAATTTCTTTGGCTTGACTGAATTTGGAAAATATTCCTTCACTTAAACTTTTCTATACACCTGTTAGCTTTTGCTGTTGTATATAAATGTCAGGTACAGCTCTAAACTGCAGCATTTTTAACAAATATATCACCTCTTTCATACATTCTACAGAACATTGATTTTAATCTATCTAATCAAATTGGTCTTGCTGTATGTTATCAGAAGCAATAGGAAGAGGTATATGTATATGTGTAGAAGAATATGCACACCCATTAGAGTATATGCATGTATGTATGTGCACATATGTATGAAAGTGTATATGAATGTGTATATATGGACTGTGTGAGCCTGTGTAGTGTGTGAGTATGCACTGAGAGTGTATGTGTATGTATGTGCACAAGTGTATATGTGAGTTGTATACATGTTTTGGTTTTTTGTTTTATTTTGTTTTGTTATGGAGTTTTTTTGTTTTTTTTGAGACAGGTTCTCTGTGTAGTTCTTGACTGTCATAGAACTCACTCTGTAGACCAGGCTGGCCTGGAACTCACAAAGATCTTCCTGCCTCTGCCTCCTAAGTGCTGGGATTAAAGGCATGCGCCACCACTGCCCAGCTTTGTGTTTATGTTTTAAATATGCCTTGTCTGCCAGGATGCAAACTGAACACGGTTCTTATGTGAAAAATGCGAGCAAAGGCAAGCACTCAAAGCTCCTAAGCTTTCTGTGTGTTCTGTTACCAATGTGGACACTGCAGAGTGGGAGGTGGAAGAGCAAAAACTCTGCCACTGTGTATCTGTACGAACCAGGTACTCTTACCAGCATCCTTGCTACTCAGGCCTTCCATGTATGAAATGATACAATCATCCCCTTCCTCCTGAGCATATAAAAAATAAAATTAGGGGACACAAGAGGAGGCAGGGAGAGGGAGTAAATGAAAACGAAGTACAATGGCACAGAGATTTGGAGATGCCAAGGTGAACCCATTTCTTTGTACACTAACCTAAAGAAATTAAATTTTGAAAAAGCAGAAAAATATTTCAGGACATATAAATAATTTAATGCTAAATTTTGACACAATTTATGAAAAGGATAGTTAACTATTGTAAAGATTCTGGGTGTTCCTGGGGCTCACATGATGCCTATCAAAACTTTAGCAGACACCAGCCAGATATCTCAGTGGTTGAAGTTCCTGTCGCACAAGTGAGGTAACCTGAGTTGGATCCCAGCACGCAAACGTGGATGGACAGATCCAACTGGACAGAGTTGTCCTCTGACCTCCAAGTACACGCCACAGCACACGTGCCCCTCTCATAAACACAAAATGACAATAAGTAACGTTTTTTGTTTCAGCAGAATTAGTTGCTAGGAGAGGCATACTAAATGATTCCAAAGTATAAAAATAAGTTCCTTTTCTGCCAAAATTTTGTTTTTCCTGTCTTTTTTTAAATGGGGAATATTCCATCCTTTTGAATATTAGAACATATTGTAAATTGCAATGTCTACATTACCATTGTGATATTTTTAAAGTAAACACTGGATCCATTGAAAAGGCAGCTACACGGTGGTAGTTTTATTACTTCTGCCATGATGGATTGTTTCAACAGCGTTCAAGGAAGTCGCTTTCAAGACCAGAAAAGCAGTTAGCGGTATGTCCTATGTCCTCCATTATAACTCACGTTCATCACATGAAGTCAGTTCTTCCTTGGCCCCTAAATTTAGCCTTTCTTTTTCTCTTTTCTGAATTTTATACAATCTGAATACCACATGAGTATTTGTTTACATACATGTCTGTATTATTGACTAGGTCCTGCATATGAGGAAGAACATGGTTTATTTTCTTTCTGAGATTGTGATCTTAGTATTATACATCCTAAATCCATCCATTTTACTGCAAATTTTGTGATTATATTTTTCTTTAAATCTGAATACTATATATACACCAACTTTATACATATATCAAATATATATTTATATCAAATTTTTATTCATCTATTGATGAACAACTAGTTTGGTTCCAATTCTTTGTTATAGCAAATAAAGCAGCAGGTGTTTCTTGTTCTAACTCTCTTACGGATTTTTCAGTCTGGGTTAGGGATAACAGCATACATTCAATAGTAAAGCTATATTCAGTGGTGTGAGTGTAACAGTCCACAGCTTCAGAACGTCTATTCTAACTGTATAGACGCTCACTGAGATGCATAGACTTGGTTCTGGTTAATTTTGGTGTGTAATGGTTTAGATTTACAAGGATTCTTGTAATAAAGTTTATGTTTTTAAAAAATTCATTTTTAAAAAGAAAATTCTATATACTCAGATCATAAAGTAATCCAGATAAATATAAGACTTATTTGTAAACTTAAAAACCAAAAAAATATGACCAAGCATGGTAGTGCACACCTTTAATCCCAGCACTTTAATCCCACTCAAGAGGCAGAGGCAGGTAGATCTCTGTGAGTATGAGGCCAACCTGGTCTATGGAATGAGATTCAGGACAGCCAGGGCTACCTAATGAAACCGTGTCCCGAAAAACCAAAAGTAAAGAAATAAGTTAACATAAAACCCATAAACTAAAATGAAAACATATATCCATTGAGAAAAGAATAAGCTGCCACAGTGAAATCCACCTGTAATTCCAGCATTTAGGAGGTGGAGACAGGAAAGCAGGAATGCAAGGCCAGCCTCAGCTACATGGCAAGTCTCACATGGCTATGTTAGACCATGTCTCAAAAAGAGAAGGGAAGGAAGAAAAGTAGATAACACACCAATCAGCCTGTTTAGTGTGTGTCCATGATGACACACACAACCTCAGACAGTGTGATGGTGGGGTCTAAAGAGAGCATGAGAAATAGGACTGGATTGAGAACTGCATAGCCAGACTCCCCTTCTGAGCAGCATCTGACTGTTCAGAGCCCCGTGTCTGCCCTTGGCAGTTTTTCTTTCTTCTTGTCTTCAAGTAGCACTTGGCACGAGGCCAGGGCAAGGCCTGCGAGATCACTCTTTAATGGAATCACTCATAGGAAACCACAAACACAGGACTGTTGAATTCCAGAGAAGCTGGCAGATCCCCTGAACACAGAGCGGGCAAGTGAGGCGAGTGCAGAGTGAGGGCACCGTTCAAAGACTTCCCGGAGAAGCGGCTTCACAAAGCGCTCGTTGTGCTTGGAAAGCTAACAGCGGCCTATGTTTGCAGTCTTTTGATACCTGGCAAATTGGCAACGTCGCTGAAATAAGTTGCTCTCGGAAGGTATCTCTGCTTTTAAGAGCAAACCAGGGTGAACTGATTTCCGTGGGGACCACGTAAACTTGGCCTGTGGTTTGTGCACAGAAAGAAGAGCTCGTGTTTCACCCACTTTCCTGCTTCACAGTTACAGGTCAGTTCACTCGGAAGCCAGAGGTCACCTTAGCGAAGCTCTGACTGAAGACACAGGCGTGGGGACCAGTGTGGCAGGAAGCCCGCTCCCACTGACCACAGGAAACGAGAGCCTAGACATCACCATTGTCAAACATTTACAGTACTGCACCCAGCTCGTCCAGGTAGGGTGCATGGTGTGTGGGAGATGGGGACGCTGACATGCCAGGAAGGTGTACATGTTATGCGTTTTAGCTTTGCCGAGGAAATGGGAGTTCAGAGAATGGAGCAAGTAAAAAACTTGACAGATGTGCCAACCTTTTTTTTTTTTTTTTTTTTTTTTTTTTTTTTTTAATTCCAAGACAGGGTTTCTCTGTGTAACAGTCTTGGCTGTCCTGGAACTAGCTCTGTACACCAGGCTGGCCTTGAACTCACAGAGATCTGCCTGCCTCTGCCCCCGAGTGATGGGATTAAAGGTGTGCACCACCGCCATCCTCATTCACCCTTACTTAAGCCTGGGTTTTCAATTTTAATATAACCTAGATCTGAAGACTATAGTGGGTGCCAGGCAGAATATGGTCAATGCTCTCATCCAATTCACTGCCTGGTAGTCAAGAAAAGGGATTTGACAAAGGGAGACAAAGGTGCCATCTACAGGCGGAGTTGGAAAAAACAGTGTTAACTAAATAGGTATTAACATGATGTCGAGTTTGCTAAGAACAATGTATTACAGAAGCAGGTTGTGTTTCCCCAAATAGAGAATGAGGAAGTTTTGTTTTGTTTTGTTTTAAACAGGGTCTCATGCAAGCCAGGCTGTCCTCAACCCTACTGTGTAGCTGAGGCTAGTCTTGAATTCCTAATCATCCTACCTCTACCTCCCAAGTGCTGGGATTGCAGGCTGGCTCAGACTAGGAATTCTTACGAGCAATGGGAAGAAACGTTCCTCCAGGTCATCTCCTCACCGCTTAGCTCTCACACTGGAACACCATAAGGCCTCCTTCCTTCTCATTTTTCATGTCAATGGAAATTGACGTGTTGACCGCCTGAGGTGTTACAGTCCTAAAGCAAACGCTTTGAACGCCTTTTGCAGTAGGAGGGCTTTCGGCTGTCCTCAACAGGACACTTTCCCAGAGGCCTGGACTGAAATATTTCCTCCTTGCCTAGCTGCTTGTCCTCTCGCTGCCTTGATCTTCTCCCAGATTGCTTGGGTGTGGGGGGGACAGGATAAGAACACAGAAGCAATTGTTATGACTGCTTGCAGAAATCGGCCAGGTAGGCAGGCCGCAGAAGGAAAAGGAAGAGTGTCATGTCCCTGAGCCAGCCAAAACCAAGCAGCAGGGAGAGGCATGAGGGAAGGCTGGGAGCTGAGCAGTGTCGGTCATACGAAATATAGAAGAATATGCTTTCCCACTACAAATCAAGACACTATCTGAACATACCTGCACAGGCCTGTCATCCCAGCACTGGGGAGATAGATGCAGGAGGATCCAGAGTTCAAAACAAGCCTGGGCTACAAAGCTAAGACACTGCCTCAAAAAAATAACCACCTGAGGGCTGCCTGTCAAACCCCTGGCTCCTGGCAGACTTGGGCCCTGTGTGAAGATCTGTTGAATCTTGAGGCCCTACCTGTAGCATTGACAGCCAGCTTCACAGAGGCCATGTTCTCCCTGCTGAGTATGCCATCTCAGCACTTGGGAGGCTGAGACAGGAGGATTGCTGCAAGTTTGAGGGCAGCCTGTCTCATTTATGTTTCCTTCTAGCTGCTCACTGTTTACCAGCTGCCACTATTTACCTGAATAAGATTCTTTCAAGTCTGTAATTCTCTTCTCCGGCTCTGATAATATACTAGGCAAACCACCTTTGAGAGGTGAAGTAGCTCTTATGAAACCTAAGAGAAGTCTCTTCCATGGAGGGGGTAAAATCTTCTCCCAGAGGCCGATTGGCATGCAGCAGTCAGTGCACTGTTCCTCGGTGGCAGGGCCATGAGGGCCAGTCCAACTCTCTTGTGGAGCAGATCTGTGCTAGGAAAGCAGGGGTTCATACTGCACAGGCTGACTGAAAACATACATCCATGTAGTATGAGACAGGCAGAGCAGGTTGTACTTAAGAACATATATGCAGATACATATATGTATGCAACAACTGATGTGAAAAGAGGCCATGAATTTGAGAGGAAGGAGGGTTATATTTTGGACAGTTTGGAAAGAGAAAAGGGAAGGGGGAAATAACGTATTTTAATCTCCAAAGACAAAAAAAGGACATGGACTGAAGGAGTGGGAATTACAAACCCCATTCCCCACTTGCTATCACTCCATGATCAGGGTGCGTCCTTATCGTGGTGGTATATAATTGGGGAGGGTTTAAAATGGGCATTCTATGGGTCCTTTATAATTTTACTTTAGAAATGAGATGTGTGTCCTGTACTTGCTCACAAGAAAGACTTTAGTATGTAATTGCTAGACGTTTCTTTCCTTTTGTTTTGTTGTCCAGGTAGCTTTTGGACCTACCGTGTAGTTGAGGCTGACCTTGACTCACTCTTCATTCCGGGTGTGCACCAGCACACCTGGCTGATTGCTAGACTCTGAAGTCTGAGAATGCCATTTATTTTAGGGTTCAAGTGTTCTAGACAGCATGGCATGGCAGTGTTAACCTCACCCATGAGCCATGCCCCCCATCTCTGCCTACCAGACAACCTGGGCAAGTCCCCAAGCAACAAAGGAGCAGAGCCACCAAACAAGTCACTTAGGTCCTTCCTTCCTTCTTTTCCTTATACCCTGCACACAAGTGAAACCATTGCCTGCTTATATGGTCTGAGGCCAGTTATATAACCTTGGTTTGCCTCAGTCACTCAGGATTTCCTCTCACAAAATGGAGATGTCACTAGGGGGGTCTCTTCCTTAGGTCATTGTGAGAAATCGTGTGCACTAATACATGGACAGAGCTCAGAGTGGTGCCAGGGACACAGACAATGCTCTTGGGTTACCCTGGGATAGCTCTGACTACAAGAATGCCTATATAATATGCTCTTCATTTTCAGTTTGGAAACAGGGAAATAGAATCATGCAGTGAAAAACCCAAGCATTTTTAAAGCAAATCTTTTTTTGTTTGTTTGTTTTGTTTACCCACCAGGACACAGCCTAACCTTCTGCTATCTTATAGGAAACTGAGATTTACATAGAGGGAAGGGTAGAGCTGAGCGTGGAGTTTATACCAATAATCCCAGAACTTGGGGCAGCTAAAGCACTGGGATTATAAATTTGAGAACAGCCCGCATTAATAGTTTCAGGCCAGTCTGAAACACATGGTAGACCATATCTTAAAAATAACCTGAAGCTCTGCCACTGAGAGAATTCCAGACATGGGCTATGTGAAAAGGGTTAAAAGTAACAAAAACAGGTATGATTTCATGAACTGGCAGAAAATAAGGAACATTGTCAGGCTGGGACAAAAGTGTTGCACAGGTCAGCCTGGCAACCCCTTTGGGAAGGGCGGAAACAGCAAGGTCCCTGCCCTCGACATCATTGAAAGGACTTTTATTTGTCTGGTCAGCAAATCGTCTTCTCCAGCAAAACCCCCTTTGTGGCGAGAAGTCTCCTGGAGAAGCTATCCAGGCAGGTCCTCGTGATGGAGAAGCTGGCAGCAGTGAGCAACGAAAACCTCGGGAACATCACCTCTGTGGTGGAAGGTAAGCGCGCCACCTGCAGGCCGACCCTGGAACCAAAGCACGCCGACCTGCGCCTGCTCACTGGAAAGCAGGGACGCTGCCTTCTCAGTCAAGCCGGAGGCACAAAACTTTTTCTGTCTACAGCAGACAAAACACACACACAGAGATGACACCCAGCTCCATGTAGAACTTCTGACATTTCCTGTTGCCAAGACTGCCCTTAGAACAGGTGATCTCGATTGTTCTGACTAGTGGAGTCGGTAAATCTGACTCCCATAGTGGATGCTGTTGTACACAGGAGGTGCTTCCAAACCCTGCTGTGGAAGAGAAACTGCATGGACTCAACCTGTGCTATAGAGTGAGGTCAAGGACACCCTGAGCAAGACCTTTTTTCGATATCAATAGTAAAATGATGGCTGGAGATATAATCCAGTAGTAGAGCATTTGTGGCACACAGGAACACATGCATGCGCGCGCGAACGCACGCACGCATGCTCCCACGTGCTCAAAGAATTAAAAGAAGGAAAGAAAGAAAAGTTGCCTGGGGGTAGACAAGAAGATTGGGAGTTCAGGGTTATCCTTTGTTTGACAGTCTTAGATAATTAATTATATTATACTAATTAAAATATTTTAAAAAATAAAAGTACAGTCTGTAATAAAACACAAAAGAAATGCTAAAATGTCCCTAGGGACACCTTGCCCACCCCACTCAGGTAACCATCTTCATCTTTCCATCAACATCCCATTCTTTTCCAGCCATACCAGAATTCCACAAAAAGCTGTCCTTACTCTCCTTCTGGACCAAGTGCTGCAGCCCAGCCGGGGTCTACCACAGCTCTGCCGACCGAGTGATCAAGCAGCTGGAAGTCAGCTTCGCCAGGACTGTCAACAAAGAATATCCAGGACTGGCAGAGCCAGGTACAGATGGCAGTAAGAAGGCCTCCTCCTCCCCCACAACTGGGTGGTGAGGGGCACACAAAAAGGCCAGCCTTGAAAAAAAAAATGCATGCTACAGGGAAAAGATCAACTAGTCAGCTAGACTACAAAAGGATAGCGAACATGCATTATGCCAGCAGTGACATATTTTAAAGTACTGTATTGATTATTTTTTCCTGCTGTAACAAATCACCAGGCAGAAACTGCTTATAAAGGAGAGGTCTATTTTGGTCCCATTTCAAGAGTTACAGTCCATCCTGGCAGGGACAGCATGGCAGCAGAAGCAGGTCGGTGCAAAGTGAAGGGAGCATGTGACTGGTGACAGATTGGAAGCAGAAGTGGGCCAAGTTGTTCACCCCAAAGGCTCACCCCATGTCCATGGCAGCCAGTTAACCCCTAGGCTGCAATGCTTCCACAGCCCCACAGATAGCACCACCGGCTGAGGACCAAGTAGCACTTGAGTGTGCGGGAGGCATTTCACATTCAGTCTACAAATACTCTGTGTCTGTACGGCTGCTCAAATGTTTGTACATTGGTCCCTCGGTATCTGTGGGTGAATGGTGCTGGAACCTGCCATGCGTGACTGAGGCTGTATTTGCTTGCATCCCTTGCTTATACCAGTATGGGTTTGTGTATAACCTCCACATCTCTTCCTGTATACCCCAGATGACTTATAACACTTGGATAGGCAAATCCCAAGCAAATGGTTGTTAAGTTACATTGCTTGGGGAGTGACTGCATTTAGAAATCTCTACATGTGGGCTGAAGAGATGACTTCAGAGGTTATGAGCACTGGCTGCTCTTCCAGAGGTCCTGAGTTCAATTCCCAGCAACCACATGGTGGCTCACAACCATCTATGATGAAATCTGGGGCCCTCTTCTGGCCTGCAGGCATACATGCAGGCAGAATGCTGTATACATAATAAATAAATAAATCTAAAAAAATCTTTTTTTAAAAAAAGAAATCTCTACATGTTCAGTATAGATGTGCTTTTCCCTGAGCGTTTTTGGTCTGTGATTGCTTAGATTCATAGATATGGGACCCATAAGCACAGAGGGCTGAAAATAAGCTTTTTTCCGACTTTTTCCAGTGCAAAAGTCGGTTATGGTGCAATGACTTTTGAAGAATGGGGAGTTTCTATGGACTCCTAGTCTGTGCCTACAATATGAGCCAGCTAATTCTGCTCTTAAATATATGAAGAGGAATGGGTTTTCCTAAGCATTCCTGTCTGTGTAAGACATGCACAAGAAGGTTCACAGCCTTCGTCACAATAGCCAGCATTTGGTGACAACTCAAATGCCATGTGGAAATGGAGATATTATAATGCAATGATATCATAGAGTAGCATGTAGCATTTCTCAGAGACTCTATTGCTGTTACAGGCTAAAGTCTCTCTACAGGTGGCTCTCATAGAGACTATGTTGAGTAAAATGAACCAGACATAGAAAGTACATGCAGAATATATATCTTCTGTTGACATGAAAGTTCAAGAACAGGAAAGCTCACTTAAATTGATAAACCTCAGGTTAGGAAACTGGGTGTGATGGTGACCTTCTGTAACTGTAACGCTTGGGAGACAGAGGCAGGAAGATCAGGAGACTGAAGTCAGCCTCGGATACCTGGCAAACTGGACATCGACTTGGCCTACATGATGCCCAGAAACAAAAACAAAGATGGAATTCGGGTTACTTGTTCCCTTTTGGGGAGGCTGAGTGGCTACCAACAGGAAGGGCCACCAGAATACCTGAAGGGATGCTGTAATCTTTTACATCCTGGCTTGCTTGGTATTGTCATGTGGATACCCGACTGTGCACTGAAAGTTAGCTCACTTTAAGCACTTTACTTTCTACTACTCTGATAAAAGGTGAGTGGATAAATTGATAAATTAAAATATCACAAGAAAAGTGTGATAAAAGGTGAGCGACTAAATGAATGGATCTGAGTACCATAATAAAAGGTGAATGAGGAGCTAGGGAGATGGCTCAGCAGTTAAAATCACATACTGCTCTTCCAGAGGACCCCAGTTCAATTCCCAGTACTCACATGACAGCTCATGTCTGTAACTCCAATCCCAGGGGATCTAATTCCCTCTCCTGGCCTACTTGGGCACCAAGCACACACATAGTACACAGACATACATGCAGGCAAGACGTCCATTCACATAAAAATAAATAGTTTAAGTGAATGCATAAGTAACAAGTTCCACGTTAAAGATGAATGTAAGTACCACAATAATAGTTTAATAACTATTAGTTTAATAACTAATAGTTTAATAACTAATAGTTTAATTTGTTCACCATGATGAACAAATAAATATAAGTACTATGATAGTCACAGTTTCTGTAGGATAGTGGTTATCACATTTATCATGAAATACTAAGATAAAAGATGGATATATGGGTGAGTGAATTAATGGATGAATGAATGAATGAATGGTCATGTTCCTTAAGCCACTTTGTCTCTTCCTTCCCAGTGTTTCAAACCCTGGTGTCCCAAATCCTGGACTGCTCCGAACCTCTGCTTTCATCCAGCCTCTGTTCGGAAGTCATCACTGTGTTCCAGTATTACAGCTTCTTTACCAGCCATGGTGTGAGTGACCTGGAGACTTACCTGAGCCAGCTGGCCAGGCAAGGTAGGATGTGCTCTCCTGTCCTGCAGTAGTGTCTTGGTCAGGCATCAGCTCTGGTCTTGCTAGTCAGGATGATTAATGATGATTGCCCTCCACGGGTGAGCTTGCCTTTCCAATCAATGACTTCTGGGCCTTCAACTTTAGGAAACTTCCTGGATTTGGATCTCACTAAGCACACTGGTCCCCAGCAGGGGTTCACCAAACGGGAAACTGGCAGGAGATTGGTCATCCCATTGATTTCCTTTCTTTCTCAGCCTATTGGCAGTGCTTTTTCAGATTGCCTCTTGTGGTAGAATTCTTAGTCAGAATAGACAGAAAGGACAAATGAAGGCTGGAGTGAGCCAATGGGAAGGGGAATGAGAAAAGATAGGAAGTACGAGGCTGCCCATTCAAGGAGGGTGAAGGGGGTGACTAGGGGTATGCCAAGCTCAGTCCAACCCTTTCACATGGCACTTCAAATATTATATATATCGTTACTGAATAAAGGACCACACTCTTCAGGACAGCAGAAGATACCGGTCAGGGGCTGGGTTCTGGTTCTCAGATCTATGCTCAATAAAGCCATTGAGATTTAGCAGTCCATGCTAAAGGGACAGGAGGGAATGGAGTGTGTTCTCTGGGACAAGGTAATGTCTGGTACAGCGCCACACAGCAGCACCTTTTCTGGTCCAGATCCAGGTTAGCTCTGCTCTTTCCAGAACGTTAAATCCTGCGGCAATATGGGTGTTGTTTGGCATCGTGAAGGAGGAGACATTTCTGCTTAGCATGGGACACACGTGCTCTAGGGAAAGCATTGCAGGTGGTATGCCTGGCACAGAAGACCAGGACCTTTGGGAGATTTCGTGGTTGTTTTTTGTTTTTGTTTTGTTGTTTTTGTTTGGGTGGGCAGTTGGTTTTGCCTTTGGTTTGTTTTGTTTAAACTTTTATTTTTTATCTTAAATTACACGTACATGTGTCAAGTGGGTTTGTGCCTGTGAGTGCACAGACCAGAAGAAGACGCTGTACCCCCCCAAAGCTGGGGTTTAAAGGGTTGGGAGCCATTCTACCTCTGGTGCTGAGGAATGAAATTCTCTGGTTGGATGGAAGAGAAATTTGTGTTCGTAAACGCTGTCATCTCCCAAGCCCCTTGTTTTTGTTTTTGTTTTTAGACAGGGTCTCTAGCCCAGACTGGCCTCAAACTTACTATGTAGCCAAGAATGGTTTTGAACTTCTCACTCTCCTGCCTCTATCTCTAGTTCTAAGATTACAGGTGTGTGCCACCATGCCCAGTTCATGTGATGTTGGAGATTGAACACATTCACTTTGTATGTGTGAGGCTCTACCAACTATGTCCCCAGCCCTTCCCTTATTTTTAAATGTCTTTTTTTATCTTTCATTATAAAATGGATAGTTTTTGCATTACAAAAAGTTTGGGAAATAGAAAATATATATTCAAATCTCTTGCCCCTACTTGTAAACTTTTAACTTCCATTTGAACATGCATGGTTTTAGATTTCAAAAGTGTGCCTTGTTAAGACTGGGGTTTATTTGTGTGTGTGTTTGCTTGTTTTTGCAGTGCTAGGGGATTAAACCCAGGATCCCCTATACTGGAGAAGTACAGTACTCTGAGTTAATGCCCCCAGTGTGATTGTTCCTTATAAAATATTTTCTCTTCTTTATAACTTAATATGCTTCATGCTGTTAAATGTCAAATATTTCCAAGCATTTTATTAGTTTTATATTGCCCTTATACTTGAATGTATCCTGTGTATTTGTATTGTCAAATGTTTTCTGTGATTTGTTTATCTAACTGTTATTCAATACTCCCTTGGGGATTTTTATTGGCGTACTTATTTACAAAGCAGTGGAACTAACAGACATCCTCAGCAAAGAAAACAGGAAATTAAAGCAAAAATATCTAGATGATTCTCACCTTTCTTCACCATGGGAAAGGTGTGACTGCTACAAGAGGTGAACTTTGGCTTTTCTTTTCCCATCTTCTTTCCATGTATTTCCCATGTTACTGAATAGACACCATCTCATCATTGTGTTTTAAAGACCAAGAGATATCCTTGCTGGATGTCTTCTTAGGAATTAGACTCCAGACTGCATTCACAGAATACAGTCAATTTGTCCCAATGGGATTCAAAATCCTATAGTTCATCATATTGTCTCTAGATTCCTATAAACTAAGTGATGTTCCCCTTCCAGTCCTGACCCTTCACCTAGGATTAGATTTTTGGCATATGGTTTTGAGTGAAAGACAGTGTTTACTATGAATATTAAGAAGGTGGCAGATAATGTTTCTTTTTATTTTCTTCATTGTATATTTTTACACTTGGATGTTTAACTCATCTGTATGGCACTGGGTGATGGATGCCTATAACCACAGCATTTGGGAGTAAAAGGCAGGAGGATCAGGGTCATCTTTCTCTTCATGGAAAGTTCAAGGCTGGCCTAGGCTATATGAGATTCTATCTTTAAAAAAAATTCCATGTATTTTTGCCACCATTCTAGGGCAGAAATTCAACTTTACATTTTTCCTACAATTTGCCCTCATCTCATCATAATTACTTTCATTATTGACCTTTGTCATAGACTAAGTTTTTCTGTACACTTGGGTCTGTTATGCATCTGTTTTTACGGAAAGCATAAGTGAAATGCTTGTGTTCTTGACACACACGCCACTGCACTCTCAGAATGTGAGCTCTGGCTCCTCACCTTCCAGTTGCCATGGTTCAAACGCTGCAGTCCCTGAGAGAAGAGAAACTGCTGCAGACAATGAGCGACTTCACACCCAGCAGCCTCCCGGCCCAACAGGAAGTGCTTAGGACCCTGGCTCTACTGCTCACCAGAGGCGACAATGAGGTCAGCGAGGCTGTGACCCTCTACTTGGCAGCAGCCTCCAAAAATGAGCACTTCAGAGAAAAGGTAGGATGCTAAATCGTGCATATCAAGCCACAGGCTTAACTGTCATTTGCCATTGACATACAGTTGGGCTCTAGTCCTAGCACTCACCCAGAAGGCTGAAGCAGGAGGATTGCTGAGAGTTCAAAGTGGGCCTGGGATGCAGATACTGAACTATGTTACTGAGGTTACTAGTGTCACAATTTCTGATGTATTTCAAAAGGACTACAAAGGAAGAGTTCAAAGTTTCCCAACCCAGAGAAATGGGAGCGTGTGAGGAGATGGGAACACCAGAGGTTGATCTGAGCGTCACACATTGTCACAGCAATGATGAGTGAGTGTGTGAGGAGGTGGGAACACTAGAAGTTGATCTGAGTGTCACACATTGTCACAGAAATGGTGAGCGTGTGAGGAGGAGGTGGGAACACTAGAAGTTGATCTGAGCGTCACTCATTGTCACAGCAATGATGAGTGAGCATATGAGGGTAGGAACACCAGAGGTAGATCTGAGCATCACACATTATCACAGCAATGATGAGTGAGCGTGTGAGGAGGTGGGAACACCAGAAGTAGATCTGAGTGTCACTTATTGTCACAGCAATGATGGGCACGTGAGGACGTGGGAACACTAGTGGCAGATCTGAGCATTACACCTTGTCTTCCATATTGCCCTCTACCCCAGAGATGCATATAATTCTGTCAATTAAAAGCAAAAGTGGTATGGTTTTAAAATAAAAACCAATAAAGGAAAAAATCTGGTCACTAAAATAAAACTTATAACCATTATTTCATATCTTCCAACCCTGAGTCTACAACCTGATAGGATATACCAATCAACTCTTTGAATAAACTTGTGAGATTTTGTAATTTTTTTCTTACCCTGAAAACTGTGTGAAAGGCCATGCTACAGTTTATCTCAGGTGGTAGTTTTTATATATACTTATATATTTTAACTAGTATCTTTCTGTACTTTTTATTATATTTAGAACACAAAAATGGGTAACGTTTTTCATTTTTATTGCTAAACTTGTTCTTTGATAACTTAGTGCACATATGTAGTACATTTATGTACTCTCACCCCACCCTCTTTTATCTCCTCCCATCTCTGTCATAACTACCTCCTCCCACAGGTCATTTTTCCACATTGTTTCTTTCTTTGTCAAGTTTTTTTTTGATTTATTTATTATGTATAATATGTATGCCTGTATGCCAGAAGAGGGCACCAGATCTTATTATAGATGGTTGTGAGCCACTATGTGGTTGCTGGGAATTGAACTCAGGACCTCTGGAAGAGCAGCCAGTGCTCTTAACCTCTGAGCCATCTCTCCGGTCCTGTCTTCCTTTGATCCGCTGAGTTTTAACCAGGGCCCTGTGTGTGCCCATGGGTTTGGAACTGCCCATTGCAACCAAGTGGGTGCACCATTCAGAAAACAGCTAAAGATAATAACTCTCCCCCAGAATCCATCAGTAACCATTAATTAGGAGATCAGGTCCTCACAAGCCTCTCCCTGCTCCATACCTGGCAGACCCAATCTTGCTCAGGCCTCTAAGTACAGGCACCCAGCTGCTGCGAGACCATGTGTGCAGTAGCTGCGCCGTGCCCTGAAGACAGCGTTCTGCAGCCTTCTCCCTGTCTCCCAACACTTCCATTCTTTTCTCCTCCCTTTTCATGATATGTCGGATCCCTTGGGACTGAAGTTACAGCCAATTGTGAACTGCTATGTGGGTGGTTGGAACCAAACCTGGGTCCCCTGGAAAAGCAACCCATGTTTTTAACCTATGAGCCATTTCTTCAGCCCTAGACTTTTAAATATTTGAGACAAAGTTTCACTATATAACCCTGCCTAACTTGGAACTTTCAATATAGACCATGCTGGCTTGAAACTCACCATGCAGACCAGGTTGGCCTCAAATTTGCCCCAATCATCCTGTCTCTACATGAAAATGGTAGATATACACACAGGCAAAGAACCCATACACATAAAACAAAAGGAGATTTTTTTAACTTAAAAATCTATATATTACATACAAGAGAAAATATTCTATGTTCCTCTATCTTTGAGGACCAGCCTTTAGCAACTCAGGGACTGAGGGGGATCCACAGAGTTGGAAAACTAATCACTCAACTTTACTTTTCTTTCTGAGGAAATAAAACTTAATTCTCTGGGGCCAGCAAGGGGAGCAAAACATAACTCTCTGAGGCCAGCAAAAAAAGGGAAGCAAGTGTGTGCACACACACACACACACACAGGTCAGGATCTCACCTAGGGTGCTGATGAATGGCAGGCCTTCTGCTGGTCAGAGAACCTGAAGAGGACATGTGGAGCAGGTGAACTACTGGACAGACAAACAGACACACAAGGACTTTCTGAGGGCCAAAGCTTAGTTCTTCATTTTATTATTATTTCTGTTGCTTGTTCTATTCCTTTTTCTGTTCTGTTCTTCTACCCTGATAATTCCTTTCTGTCTCTCTTGATGTCTTCCTTCTGTATCTTTCCTGATATTTTCCCTCTCTCGTGTCTTTATTTTTTTCCCTTACAGCTTATATATCCCAATGAATACAAGTAAAACCAGCATGTTTTCCATACCTCTTACATGATTACATATTACAGGTGAAAAACAAATTGTCCCAAGAAACCACATACATTCATATCCAAGCAACTTGTTATAGATTAAGAGTGTAAGTAAGCAAGGTATTTTTCTCAGCCAGTTTTTTTTTTTTTTGCTGTCAGGCTGTATTTTGTGATTACAAAGAAAAAAACCAATCATTTATTATTTATCGTAAAAGGTAATTTTATTTAAAAGAAAAACTTTTATATTTGTGTGTGTGCGTGTGCATGCATGTGTGTGTGTATTTGTGTGTGTGTAAAACAACAAGTCAGCTCTACTTTAAATCCTCAGGGTGCATAGCCTCTCATCAACAGTTTTTTATATCAGGAAGCTGGGGACAGAAATAAGTACAAGGAACTAATTATCACCTTTGATCACCAACCCATCCTAGTAAGAAAGGTACATCAGCCAGCAATAGCCAGACTGTCACTGTTCTTGTTTCTTGACCCCATCGAGTCCCTCACTCAACTATGTGCCTTTCTAAGCTTTAAATTGTTCCCCAAGATTTTTTCTGCTGAAAAATCATTAACAAAAACATCATAACCTAACCTTACTAACAATTCTACATATCTAAATTCTTTATACGGGTGGTGGTTGAATCATTAATCTGCTCCAGCAGCAATGCTTGGAAAAAGTCAATCACTGTTATTTTAAGTACCAGTAATACTGCCTAATGAAGGGCTAGAAAGCCCCTGAGAGTTTTCATACAGCCCATAGATTATGGAGGGATGTGGTGACCATGAAGGCAACAATCAGAGCTGTGCTCAGTAACAGCATGAGGCCCTCAGGACAGTAGCCCTCCTGGGGCTGTGCTTCTCCAAGGCTCACTCAGGTGTAGCTTTGCCCAAGTGTTCCTTGAGTTCCAATGCTGCCTGTCGCTCCCCTCACATGGTCTCGACATTCCCCATGCCAATTACTCTCCTTCGCCGCCTGTCTTACATACTGTTTGGATGACAAACAGTTCAAAATGTCTCACCGTATCTCTCCTTCACTTTCAGGCCTTGCTCTATTACTGTGAAGCGCTGACAAAGACCAATCTCCAGCTACAGAAGGCAGCATGCCTGGCCCTAAAGAGCCTGGAGGTAAAGCCCAGTCCCATAGCCCTAGAGTCCCACACTTCCAGAATCAAAGCCCCTCAGCCCTGTCCAGACTCAGAGGCCCACACTCCTCTCCTGAATCAGAGACCCCATCCCTGGTGGCCCCCCTAGAACAACTCGTCTGTTAAGCATAGAGGCAAGCACCATATGACATAGCAGGTTCTTTCCATATTCAAGGCCCCTCTTGTAGCAGTGTCTCTCGCGTCCTCGGAGCTGCACCATCAGCTCTCTCCCCTTCAGCAACGACTGCAGAGGGTTTTGTTAAAGTCACTAAGTAGAGAATAACTGCGGTTGACCGCTGACCACAAGAGCCAGCGTGACTCTGGAGCAATGGTAGAAAAGTATCTTAACCCCCAAATGCGATGATGTGGTGATTTCCCCAGTGTTTATTGTGTATAAATTAGCATAGAAAAATAAAGCCTGCACTGAAGTGTCTCAACTCAGTTCATCACTGAGTTCCCAGGTCCCTTCTCTTTAGTTTGCAGGCATGTCAGCCTTTGATATCATGACATGACATCATCATCTACAGGTTTCACAGTTGAGTTACAAAAAAAAAAAATCATACGCTGTCTTAAATCTGTGATTTTGTGTCAAGCTATACAGTTAGCCTCAGCCACACGTGGACTGCAGGCTGCATGTTGGATGCACCTGACTGCTGAGCAATAGTAACGTGCTAGAGGAGAAATTTGTGAGCAGGGAGAGAGGTCAATGCAAACACTAGGAAGCGAAGACTGCAGATTTCCAATGGAAGTGTGTCTTTTGACAGGCCAAATCTCATGTGTGACCCACCTTTACCACAAAAACATTAGGAGGGGGCCCAGGAGAAAGAATGAGAGGGCCACACCTTAATGCTTACTAAAACTTTAGGTGGGCACATGGGACAAGGAGCAGGCCTGAGGGGACATGAAAACAAGGGATTAATGCCACAAAAGGAAAAGTTAATGACCAGTAAAGGAAAACAACCGTGGGAAATTTTGCCTTCCTTGTTACTTGGTCAGAAAATTACCTTCAAGTGACCCAACCCCTCCCCCAAAAATGTCCCCATTGGTTAAGTATTTATTTGGGCACTCTCCTGGTGTGCCGTGACTCATCGTAGCTGAGTGTCTCTGCTACAGACACACAAAGTGCAGCCATCTGTCTGGGTTCTACTGGACTTAGGTTTTAGCCCGGGCATATCCCCAGCTGAGAGCCCCACATCCCTGCTCAGTTTCTTTTCTCCCTTCTGGGAACAGAAGTCCTCTTTCCAAACCACTCCCAACTCATGAGAAGAATTCCACACAACGTGTTGTTTCAATACAAGAGCTCTAAAATGAGGGTCCTGTTGGAATCAAAGGGCTACAACTTAAAGAATTGGCAGCTTAGTCTCCTGGAAGACTGGGTCTAAGTGTCCGGCACTAATCTATTTTCCCTGACAGGCCACCGAAAGCATTAAAATGCTAGTGACATTGTGCCAGTCTGACACTGAAGAAATCAGAAACGTGGCCTCGGAAACCCTCTTGTCTCTTGGTGAGTTTGTTTGTTTGTTTTCTGTGTTTGCTTACTTCTGATATTCTCCTGGAATCTGAAAGGCAATTTCTTTTTTTCTTTTTTTCTTTTTTTTTTTTTTTTGGTTTTTCAAGACAGGGTTTCTCTGTAGCTTTGGAGCCTGTCCTGGAACTAGCTCTTGTAGACCAGGCTGGCCTAGAACTCACAGAGATCTGCCTGCCTCTGCCTCCCGAGTGCTGGGATTAAAGGTGTATACCATCACCACCCAGCTTCTCCTATTTTAAAGACAAGATTTTATGTATCCCAGATTAATGTAACTATGAACTCACTATGTACTCTAAAAATGGTCTTGAACTTCTGATCCTCCTGCCTCCATTCCCAAGAGCCAACATTACAGGTCCATGACATAGCCTCTGATCAAATCCAGGATTTTGTATACTTTAGGCCAGTAGCTACCAACTGAGCCACCATGCTAAGCCATCAGGAAAACCTTTCTTAACGCTGCATATAATAGACAATCATTGCTGGTAGGTCACACCTGTAATCCAAACATTTTAGGGGTTGAGGCAGGAAGCTTGCCACAAGTTTGGGGCTAGCCTGGGCTACATATTGAGTTCCAAGCCAGTGTGGGCTACAAAGTCCCTAGCTACACATATACACACAGAGAGAAGAAGGAGAAAGGAGGGAAAAGAGTTATAGAAAACTTTACTATGGTCACATATTCTAAAGTCTAAAACTGCTCCTCTAAAAGTCTTTAAGCCAGATACTGCCAACGTCTCCAGGGGAAAAAAGCCACTATGGTTTGACAATACATCTTAGTCATGTGAAGAAAACTTATGATTATTATAACCACCATGAAAATCCCATTTATTTTGAGGCCTTCTTTCTTACAGATATGGTATTAATAAGACTGGGCGCTGCTGTTGAACACACTATTATTTGCAGAGGAAGCTTAGCAAGCCTTTGTTTGTTTAAAGGATAAAATAGTTATTCTGTATGGCTGTTTTAGGTATAGAAGTTATTTAATTCTCTAAAACGTACCCAGGGTATTAGTGACTTAAAGTCTTTTATCCCTTAGTCTTCTGAAGTAACAATGAAGGCTTGAAAAACTAAGCAATAGCCAGATGTTTGGAAAGCACAGCCAGTGTGTCTCTTTCTGTGGTAAACTGAGGAGCGGTACCTCATGGCCTGTGCCCCAAGACTCACTTAGCTCCACTCCCAGCTGCGCCTCCAAGAAGGATCACCACCTCTGTTCCACTACCACCCTTTCCACGCTGCTCACACCACCCAGGCCTCACCATCATGGTTCAGGTTTCTCCACTTGCTGCCTACCCAAGTCTTCAGGGAAGTCTGATGTCACTGTGCCTCTGCTCCACTCAGTGAGGCTGCTCCCTGAGGTCTCCAGGGTGCCCCTGCACTGGGATTTTAAAGCCTTCTGGGTGATTAAAATATTCAGTAGAGTTGAAGACCCCACCCCCAAACTCGGTGCTGTGACTCTTCCCTGACCCTGAATGGTGCCCAGATGCTGGTGCGCATTTCTCACACAAAAACCTGAATTCGTATAGTGTTCCAGCATTCCCATCGGCAATAAAAAAGACACCCCTTGACAACGTTAGAGTCAAGATGAACACTGAGGACCAAACCACCGCTCCTCAGCAACTAGTGCGCACGCACTTCAACCTTGTAGTCTTTGCTGTCTGAGAGACCCTCTTTTTTCTTTAACATTGATTTGTTTATGAGAGTGTGTATGCATTGGGGGCATGGCTATCAGGGCACCTATATGAAAGTCCTTCCCATATGTAAATCAAAGGGATTGAGCTCAAGTCACCAAGGTTGGTGGCAAACATCTTTACCCATAGCCTTGGCTATGCCAGAACAGCCAGTAGGGCCTGTGACCCCCCAAATCCAAGCTTTCTGTCCTCCACAACTCCGCCTGAACCTCAAGGCTATGAAGTGACTGACACTTCAGATCAGAGCTCTCTGACAGCAAGATATCCTGAGGGCCAGGTCCACTTGAGTCACTGCAACTATAAGGGCGGAGCATCCCTCATCCCAAATGATTTTAACCAAAAAGGTTTCAGATTTGTTGCCCTTTTCTAAAATTTGGGATATTTGGGTATACATGAGATATCTTAGGGGTGAAGTCCAAGTTTAAAGATGAAAATTATGTGTTACATATAAATTTTTATGCCTATCTTAAAGGCGATTTTATGTAACATTCTGAATTCTCACACATTTGACTGTTAAGGATGTTTACTGCGTGCCGGGCGGCATTCACAGAGAACGTTAGCTCTGTTTTGAGGCTCTGTCCTGCTCTCAAACCACTCGAGCCGGTATATCCCCAGTGTTTTGTTAACCCATGCTCGCCTTCACATGAAGTTCTGCCTGTGCCCAGCTGCTCAAATCACACTTTGTCTCCCAAGAAAGCTACATCCTATTGGTCTCTGTGCTTCGTTCCCCTTCCACCCAAGAGAACGTTGGATATTCATTGTTCTAAGATACTGTGCTAGGACAATTGATTCATTTTTCTTTCTTAGAGAATTAGGGATTGAACCATGGTCTCCTGCTTGCTAGGAAAGTGCCCTACAACATAGTTCCGCCATGTTATCCTGTGTGATGCATGAAGAGGTTAAATTCAAAGCCGTAATCATGTTTACTATTCCCTGTCCAGGAGAAGACGGGCGGCTGGCGTACGAACAGTTAGACAAATTCCCTCGAGACTGTGTTAAAGTCGGAGGTCGTCATGGAACTGAAGTTGCCACAGCCTTCTAAATTTCATTTTAGCACTGCCTGACTGCTGTCCTGGCACCTGGCCCTTGTCACGAGGGTGCTGCAGAACTTGCAGAGTGCTGCTGCTGTTGCTGGTGTGGGGACCTCAAAGTCCAATTGCGCTGTGCCGTCTCCTTTTCCTTGGCCCACAGAACAGGGCTGTGTGTAACTCACCAGACCACATCGTAGTTGTGTCTGACAGCACTTCAAAGCCCGGCTTACTTCACTGTGGGATTTGGAAACAGCCATCTTTGCCCCTGTTTGGAAGTTCATCTGTAAGCTTGAACTCTTGAGGCACTCTTTGGATAAGTATCATATGCCTTGCCCCTTTTTCTGCTGTGTTCTCAGGGGGCAGTGGTCCTTTAACTCCCTACTTTTACTTTAAAAACAAAGCACAAAAAGAAATTTCTTCAGAGTTTTCTTAGAGAACCTGCCGAGATGATCAGTTCTAAGAGGCTAAGGTTTGGAACTGAGGATGTCGCTCCCTTGGCAGAGTGCTTGCCTAGTCTGCACGGGACCTGGGCTCATCTCCAGCACCGCAGAGGTTGGATGTGCTACTCACAGAAGCTCAGTGCTCCAGAACTGGAGGAAATAGGATCAGAAGTTCAAAGTCATCTTCAGCTACCTAGGGAGTTCCAGGACAACCTGGGATACATGAAGCCAGGGGAGGTGCAACCTAACTTTTATATCTTAGCTTTTATAGTTCCTACTTTTCGTTTCATTTTTCCATTCTGAGAATTTCCACATCATCTATCCATATGGCTTAAAAGATTAATTGAAAAATACTGCTTCATTAAGATTGTACCTATACTACCGAGAATAAACAAAAGACTTGAAGCTTAGGTTTTTGTTCTTTAACAAGAGCCATCTTTAGCGCACTCTTGATTTTTTTTTTTTTAAATTGTTGTTTGGTTTTTGTTTTATCTTGAGACAGAATCTCCCTATTGCAGTACTGACTGGCCTGGAACTCAATATATAGACCAGGCTGACCTTGAACCTGCAGCACTTCTCCAGCCTCTGCCTCCAGAGCTGGAATTACAGACTCAAGCCGTGAGGCCTGGTTCCACATGTGTACTTTTTCCCTAAGACAGAGACAAACCCCAGCAGTGTAGATTCAGAAAGATGTGCTGTTCTTTCAGGCGGGAACCTAGACTTTGGATGAGTCCTAACTGGGTAGAATAGTGGGGTACTGGAAGTGGCAAGGAGCCTGGGAAGCACCTGGCCTTGAGAGATGGAAACTGATCCATAGTTTCAACAGCGGCTCAGAACCAGGGTGGAGACTCAGCCACTTACTAAGTATGGAAGGGGAGGGTAATGCCAAGACATCACAGCAAAATGTATGAGTGCAATTGAAACTGTATTCTGGATGTGTGAAATACCAATTAGATATAGTTTCAATATATACATTTTAGTGAGACTTTTAAAACGGTTCATTTCATTTTAAAGTGAAGGTTGTTTACCAGGCTTCTGGCAACATATTCTTTCAACTGTGAAGTTCCACTGTACATATTTGTATATTTGTAAATATTATATATATACATATATCCTTCATTTTAAACTGTACAGTTATAGTATGTATAGGCTATAGTCTTTGTTAAATGGTTGAAATGTCTCTTTTATAGAAAGTCACATCACAGCTATTACAGGGATTTTGTTTGGTTTGTTTGGAATTTTAAACTTTGACTATTGCATGGATAATTAATTTCACATCTTTTTATTCACCTCTGTGTTTAGTTTTGGTTGGGAAAGTGCTTTTAGTTTTGTGGTATTTGTATTCATCACTCTTTCAATCATGTAAGTCAAAATAAAAATTATTTTTAATTACTAGTCTAATATAGAATCTGATATATATTTTTAATTTTTTATCTATTATTATGTGTATGCATAATGTTGCATGGGGGTCAGAGGACAACTTTGTAGAGTTTGGTCTCTGTACACCTTTTCTTTTTTCTTTTTTTGGTTTTTCAAGACAGGGTTTCTCTGTGGCTTTGGAGCCTGTCCTGGAACTAGCTCTTGTAGCCCAGGCTGGTCTCGAACTCACAGAGATCCACCTGCCTCTGCCTCCCAAGTGCTGGAATTAAAGGCATGCGCCACCACTGCCCGGCATCTCTATCCACCTTTTCAAAGGCTCCCAGAAGCAAGCTCTGATTATCAGGTTTGCATAGCCAAGGCCTTTACTCACTGAGCCATTCCGTGGTCCTTGTCTATTTTCCATATTCCCTTCTTGAGGTAGTATTTATACACCACCCCTCATTATCCAGTTGAGTTTATTTTTCTGAAGTGAAAATCCTAAGGGAATTCTGTATCCTGATGTAAGTAGTAGACTAAGTATACAGGAGGAAAGCAACTGTTTAAAACATCTTCCCAGCCACCTTTAATCACAGCACTTGGGAGGCAGAGGGATCCCTGTGGGTTCGAGGTCAGCCTACAAGAGCTAGTTTCAGGACAGCTAGGGCTGTTTCACAGAGAAATCTCATCTGGAAAAGCCAAAATAAATAAATAAATAAAAATTAAAAACAACAACAACCCACAAAACATCTTCCCAACACTCAGGAGGCAGAGGCAGAGGCAGGTGAATCTCTGAGTTTGAGGCCACCCTGATTTACAGAGTGAGTGCCTAGACTACACAGGGAAACCCTGTCTCGAAAAACAACAACAAAAACAGACAAACAAATAAAACTCTTCAGACTGAACCAGCAGCCCTCCCTCCTGTCTTTCCCGAGTGATAAAGATACCCACCAAAGCCACACTGTGTCTGCTCTTGAAACCAGCCATTCAGTAAGTTCGAGGTCTTAACTTGTGAATGTCCTCGCCAAGGCTTTGTCCATTCTGCATTGTTCTGCCCCCTCCTCTGTACTAAGTATAGGGTCACTGTATACACTTGTGGTTTCTTCTCCCAATTTTTAAAAAGATTTATTCATTTATTTGTGTGTGTGTGTGTGTAAGCATATGCATACGTATATGTTAAATTTTGCACTTGTGCACACACGGAAGCCAGGAGAAGTCAGATGTCCTCTGCCAGTCTCTGCCTATTCCTTTGAGGGTCTGTCTGAATCTGGGGTTTGTATTCATATGTCTAAGCTAGAAGCCAGCAAGGCCCAGAAATCCTCCTCTCCCTGGCCCTCCTCAGAACTGGGGTTATGAGCATATGTAGGATGCCCTGCTGGGATCTGAACTCTGGTCCTCACGATTTCACAGGAAGTGCTCTTAACAGCTGAACCATCTCTCCAGCCAATTCCCTTCCTACCCCACCACACTTTGAGACAAGGTCTTCATAGCAAAGGATACCCTTGAACTCATTATGCAGCTGATAATGGCCTCAGTGGATGCTTCCACTGAGATTTCAGAAGGGAAGCCTGAAAGCCAGGCTTCTGTGGCCAGGTAGGAGTTCTGCACATGGTACCCACCCACCCGCAGCAGGAGGGCAATGCGTGAAGCCGCACTGAGTGAAGCCAAGGCTGCCAGAATGTGGAGTGCCTGCCCAGGAAGCTGCAACTAGTGAACAGAGACAGCCTGAGGGAGCCATCACGTGCACTGCAGTTAGCAAGGCTTTTTTGGAGCTCACAGCCCGGTGTCCAGTATGATGTTATGTTTCCTGGTTTTGTTTACCTTCACTTTTGTCTGATCCTCCCTTCCAGTGCAGGCTCCTTCCCTTCTGGAATGGGAATGTTTACCCTGTGCCATTGTATCGTGGGTTTACAATGAAATTTGGCTGGGGTCTCAGACTTCCAGCTTGGACATTTTGTGCAGTAGAGCAACTGTTAACACTCTGGGGATTCTCGGAGATGAACTAAATACATATTTTCCCAGGAGAATGGGAATGGAGGTTCCTGAAAAGAAGTTGCCCTTTATGTGCAACCTTCTCCTAAGGCTGCTCAACGGATCAGAAATACAGCAGTTGTGGGAAGGTTGGAATGTTGCAGGTCTAGAACCTCATTATAGATTGCCTAGGGCTAGATCTGCCCCCTCCGAAGCCATTTATTGTTGCCTCTGTGTGTGACCTAACGTCTTGGTGACTAGTAGGTCTTTGGACAATGTATGAACAGACCCCTAGCTTCTACCAACCCAAAAACTAAGGATGTCACCAGAGACATGTGAGGCTGCACAGAGGGGCTGTCACTCACCCACCTAATGTTCCTACCACATTATTTGAAAAGTGTGTTGATTTCTGGCCTCCTCTGCTCTGTTACTATAAAAAATTTCACAAGAACTGTTGGAACCTGATTTTGGGGTAACCTAAATCTGTGTCCTCATATTTAGCCATGGCCCCTCATATTTAGTCCCAAAATAAACTCTCTTTTCCCCTTTGAGATGATAGCTTGTGGTTTTCATTCTGTTTGTTGTTATTTATATTAATATGGGGTATGAGCATTTGGGAATACAGTTTTTCATTTGTTTGTCTGTTTTGGTACAGGATCTCACTGTGTACCCCTGGCTGGCCTCAAACTCATAGAAATCCACCGGACTCTGCCTCCCAAGCACTGGCATTAAAAGTGTGAATCACTATGTCCAGTTGGTTTGTAACTTAAATCCCCCCCAAAGGCTCATGTGCTAAAGGCTTGGTCCTTCACCTATAGTGCTACTGGAAGGTAACAGAATTAGAAGTGGAACCTACTAGGAAGATGTTAGGTCACTGAGTGGGCCATGCCTTGAAGAGGTACTGGGACCTTGTCCTTTCCTGTTTCTCTTTGCTTCCTGGCCACCATAAAATGAACCGCTTCACTCCATCACACACTCCCTGCCATGCTCTACCTTTCTATAGGATCAAAAGTGGGGGCAAGGCACGATGGCCCACACCTTTAATTCCAGAATTCAAGGAGCAGAGGCAGACAGATTTCTATGAGTTTGAGGCCAGCCTGATCTACATAGTGAGTTCCAGAACAGCCTGGTGTAGCATGAAGGCTTGGTTTGGTTTCTGTCCTCCCACCAGGTCCCACAGTCATTAGGTCCCAAAGAATCACACAGAGAGTCTACATTAGGTTATGAACTGATTGGCCCATTAGCCCAGGTTTCTTATTAGCTCTTGTAGCTTATATTAACCCATTACTCTTATCTATGTTAGCCACATGGCTCAGTACCTTTCTCAGTGGGGCAGGTCACATCCTGCTTCTTCGATGGTCCAGGCAGGTCTGCCGAGAGAGCTTCCTGCTTCCCAGAATTCTCCTGGTCTAATAGCCCCGCCTCTACTTCCTGTCTGGTTGACCCACCTATACATCCTGGCTAATGGCCAATCAGCATTTATTTAAATCATGATTGACAGAATACAGACAATTCTCCCGCACCAGCCTGGGATATGTAGAGAGACCCTGTCTCAAAAACAAAAGAGGCAAGACAGTCCTCTGACTCAGCTGACTGCAGACTTGACCTCCCAAACTACAAGTTAGCACTTCCTTCTTGAAACTGTTCATCTCAGATAAGTTGTCACAGCAGTGGAGGAACACTTACTGGGAGCCTAAAACCCAGGTCCTCTCACTTCCCAAGCACTCAACAGCACTTGCTGCATAGTTGCCATGACTGGCATGGAAGCCAGGGAGTGGGCACCAGATGCATAGCAGTAAGGACAAAAGACATAACAATGCCTGCCCTTGTAAGACTCATTGTCTGGCAAAGAAAAGATAATCAGGCCAAAAAGAAAAAAAAATCAATGATTGTAAAAGACTGGGTTGGGGATGGGGACTGTCTTAGGGTGTTCTATTGCTGTGAAGAGACACCTTGACAATGGCAACTCTTATAAGGAAAAATTTTATTTGGGGTGGCTCATATACAGTTTGAGAGGTTCAGTCTATTATCATGACAGGGAGCATGACAGTGTGCAGGCAGATGTGGTGCTGGCGCTGAAAGTGCTACATCTTGCAGGCAACAGGAAGTCAACTGAAAGTCACATGGAGGGAAGCTTGAGCAAGAGAGACCTCAAAGCTCGCCCCACAGTGACACACTTCCTCCAGCAAGGCCACACCTCCTAATAGCACCATTCCTTTTAGGGCCATTTTCTTTCAAACCACCACAAGGACATATCCTAGTATTAGAGCAAATGTTGAGCAAGCTTGAGGCTCTGAGCTTAAACTCCAGCTCCAAAGGAGGGGAAATGTTGGATCACAAATTTAAAGGCCAGGAAAAGCCTATAAAATGTGTGGTTGAAAACTGAACAAAGAAATCATGTAGAGTATCTCTGGAAAGAATATTCCAGGGGGCTGGGGAAATGGTTCAGTGGTCAAGAGCTCCACTGCTCTTCCAGAGGATCTGGGTTTAATTCCCAGTGTTCACACGGCAACTTGCAAATGTCTAATGCCCTCTTCTGGCCGCTATGGGCACCAGGCACACATATGATGCACAGACATACAGGCAAAGCATCCCTACACATAAAATAAAAACAAATGTTTTCTTTTGTTTTTTATTCCAGAGGCAAGAAATACAAGGCTTTGAAAAAGTACCATGTTTGGTGTTTTGAATTTTCTATGCTCTTCACATCCTTATACAAGCTCATATAACTGAAGTGCAGAGTCAGGAACATTTTATGATGTATGGGATATGTTTTGAAAATAGAGCCAAGAAAAATTGTTAGGAAGTTGAAAATGAAATAGGAAACAGGCTAAGAATGAATTCAAATATTTTAGGCTGAACAATAAACTGAAAATATGGAATATCGACAGAAAACCCAAGAGCAAGAAGGAGGAAACCAAGGAATTATTTTTTTTTAGATTTTTATTTATTTATTCATTCTGCCTCCATGTATGCCTGCACACCAGAAGAGGGCTCCAGATCTCATTACAGATGGTTGTGAGCCACCATGTGGTTGCTGGGAATTGAACTCAGGCCCTCTGGAAGAACAGTCAATACTCTTAACCACTGAGCCATCTCTCCAGCCCCCCCCCCAGGAATTATTTTAGACATGATAAAGTTTATATCCAAAGATCAAGATGGTGATTTAATATGGGTCTGGAAGTCAAGTGAGAAATCCTATTATAAATGTAAAATTGTGGGAGTCTGAGGCAAGTGGATAAGCAAATCTCTATGTGTTTGAGGCCTACCTGATCTACATAGCGGGTCCAGGCCATTCAAGGCTACCGAGTGAGATTGTCTAACAAACAAACTACACACACACACACACACAAGTGAGCATCAGAGCAGAATTCCAGTACTTGGTGGACTGACACAGTAAAATCTAGATCTCTGGGGTTGAGCTGGAGAGATGGCTCAGTAGCTAAGAGGACATACTGCCTTCCAGAGTACTTCAGTTCTCAGCACCCAAGTCAAGCAGCTCACAAACTCCTGTAAATTCTAGGTCCAGAGGAACACAGTGTCCTCTTCTAGCCTTCTAGAGCACTCATACTCATACACGGACACATGCACACGCACACCCAAACACATAGCCACTTCACTGCACACATTGCATCAGGATCAGAGCTCACACAAAGGTGATCCCAACCCTAGGGAACAATATGGCTGGACGGAGAGAGAAATATAAAGACAGGAACTCAGTGGAGTGTGGAGTCTGAGGTTGATGACGAGCATTGCAGGATCGCCCCTTTGTTTGTCTGAGCCTTGGTAGAGTTAAGATCTCTCTAATGGCTTGGCTGCTTTTCTTTTCTTTTCTTTTTTCTATTGGTTTTTCAAGACAGGGTTTCTCTGTAGCTTTGGAGCCTGTCCTGGAACTAGCTTTTGTAGACCAGGCTGGTCTCAAACCTGCCTCTGCCTCCTGAGTGCTGGGATTAAAGGCATGCACCACCACTGGCCCGGCTTCTTTCAAATTTTTTTTTTTTTGCTTTGCTTTTCTAATCTTCAGCTTGAACACTAATATCTGTCTCTGGGTTTTATTATTTGTGGTTTTTTTTTTGTGTGTGTGTGTGTGTATTGACTGGGCATGAGGAAGTAAGTATGTCCTTGTGTGATCCTGATGCAGTAGTAGTATGCTCTTGTGGGAAGCTGATACTGGGGAATCCCTTAAGCTCAGGAGTTAAGGTGATTCTAGGAAAAGTGGCAATAATCTGTCTGCAAACAACACAAGCACATAAAATTGAGCATGTTCAGGATATAGAAGTCATTTAAAGCCAAGATATTGACTTAGTTGATCCATCCCGAGGAAAGATAGAGGAGTACATAGAATCAAGAGTTATGTGTTTTGGTTTTTTAAGACAGGGTCTTGCTATATAGCCCAGCTTTGCTTCAAATTCACAAGTCTCCTGCCTCAGCTTCCCAGATGCTTTAATGATAGGTATATGTCACCACATTTAGCTGAGAGGTTTTTGTTTGCTTTTTTTTTTAAAGATTTATTTATTTATTGTGTACACAGTGTTCAGCCTCCTTGTATGCCTGCAGGCCAGAAGAGGGCACCAGATCTCATTACAGATGGTTGTGAGCCACCATGTGGTTGCTGGGAATTGAACTCAGAACCTCCGGAAGATCAGCTAGTGCTCTTAACCTCTGAGCCATCTCTCCAGCCCGTTTTTTTTTTTTTAATGAAGCCCAGGTACTTGTGTCCTGAGATCCAGTTGCCATGGAAAATGTACTAAGACTAGGGAAGAATTGAAGAGTGGTATCTTTTAGGGGATTGGGAGAAGCTAGCTGAAAGGTACACAAACAGGACACCCACAGGCACAAGAGAAGAGAATACATGAGCACAGACGGATGTGTAGATACCGTGTGGGGTGACAGATGGCTGGCTCCCTTGCCTGCTTCCACTTTGTCATCAAAACAAGGTAAGTCTAAAATGTAAGGAAAAACAAGCACCACAGCATTGAGATACCCAATGCAAGTTCCAGAAGCCACTTAGAAGTTAGGGTGGTAGTCCAAGAAGAGAGTCCCCAGTGAGCCCAGCACAAGACATGGAGCAAAGACAGTGTGTTGGGGGGAGAAAACAGCTTCCCTTGAGGGTTTGTGTCCCCAGAGAAACAAACGTCACTTGTTCTTGTTCTAGTCCTAAAGGGCCTTGAATGCCAGGCCCAGGAACCTCAGTGTTTATTGTTGGGTTCTACTGTATTCCGTTCTGTCTTGTTGCCAGGCGGTACATTCCAGCACTGCTATCAACTCCAGCCCCCTGTGCACGTGAGCACCAATGGCCTTCTACAGGAAGTTGAGGATCTTTTCTTTTTGTGGTCGGATTTGCAACCGGACCCGTCAGTTCTTCATGAAGCTACATACGCGCCTCAGGTGGCTCTGGAGAACTGTTAAGAGATGTTTTACTAAGACCCAGGAGGTAGAGCAGTCAGTCTCTGCAGCTGACTGCATTTTTCACAGAGAAAAAATTATGGAACTTGGCAACACACTGAAGAATACAAATCTATCCCTTGAAAAAAGAGCTCTGGCTGCCCAGAAAATTGGACTACTGGCCTTCACAGGTACTGCTCCGCTGCTGTGCTAACACAGCTGCTTCGTAATCTTCTTCTGCTTGTTAGAACACTGCAGTTTAGAAGGGATTATGATGATGATGATGCCCTGGCTGTCCTGAAACTGTAGACCAGGGATAGATTCTGTTTTCAACATCAACCCAAGATCTTTCAAGTTTGATTTTAGATTCCAACAAGGTACTTACTAACTAAAAGGGCATAGGATAAAGAGTACTTTGGTAGAAATTTCTAGCACCTGGAGCTCTGTTCTTGGACTTCTCTATATCTGTCTGCCTCTGTCTCCTGAGTGCTGGGGTTAAAGGTGTGTGCCACCACTGCCCAGTCTCCATGACTAACTAGAGTGGCCAGCTCCACACTCTGATCTTCAGACAAGCTTTATTTGTTAAAGTACAAACAAAATATCACCACACTGGTCCTCTTATAATGTCTTGGCTTTTCCTCCAAAAGGGAACATCTAGGGAGCTGAGCCTGCCTCATGTGATACCCAGCACAAATAGTTCCTTCACAGAGCAGGGGGTATAGCTGAGGTTCCTGCCTCTCTAGTTTTGTTCATTCAATGAATATGGATAAGGACTCTTATATTTCCCCTCATGGATATCATTCTTTGAAGATTTGACCCCTCAAGTTACACCTAAGGAATTTATTTTCCCACTTAAATAAAATTAAAGCACTCAACCCTTCTAGCCAGAAACTTTTTTTTGTCTTGAGAAAGGGTCTCAGGTAGTCCAGGATGGATGACCTTACACTTCGTCTTTCTGTCTCTATCTGAGAATATGGCTGGTCCTGGGGATTGAATCCAAGGTCTCATGCATGCTAGGCAAGCACTCTGAGAACTGAGCTATACTCCCAGCCTCAGAACATATTATTTTATTAGGATATGATCGAAAAGATTAAAATTCATTAGGGAAAGTGAATGGGTTGGACTTGGTAGTCATTAGGGCCTTGTGGTCTTGCCTTTTACTAGTATAATTATTAGCTTTCTTTCTTTTTCTTTTGGGTGGGGGTTTGAGACAGGGTTTCTCCGTGTAACAGCCCTAGCTGTCCTGGAACCAGCTCTTCTAAATCAGGTTGCCCTCAAACTCACAGAGATTCGCCTACCTCTGCCTCCTGAGTGCTGGGATTAAAAGTGTGAGCCACCACTGCCAGGTTTATTAGCTTTCTTAGTAACTGTTTTTGTTTGTTGATTGTTTGTTTTGTTCTGTTTTCTTGAGACAGGCTCTCTCTATTATATAGCTCTGGCTGTCCTGGAACTTGAATGTAGATCAGGCTGGCCTCGAACTCAAAGAGATATGTCTGCTTCTGCCTCCTAAATGTTGGGATTAAAGGTATGCGCCACCATGCCTAGTTCTTCATAAGTATTTTAGGAGTATAAATTCTTATTGATTTTTTTAAATACATTTTTTTCTATGTAATAATGCCTTTTCTTATTTGAGGAAAGGATTTGAGATGAGAGTCTTATTTTGTAGCCTTGGCTGGCCTGGAATCACTGTGTAAATCAGGCTACCCTCAGACCTGCACAGACTTTCCTGTTTTTGCCCTTCCTTTGCATTCCGCATGACTCCTCAGGTCCTCAGTTTCCACAGCAACACAGAAAAGGAAAAGTTAGCAAGTCCAAAATGTCACCAATGGCTACCAGAATATGAACCTGGGTATGGGGGTATGGTGAGGCCCTGAATTGAATCCCCAGAACCAAAACGAACAGAATGACAGAGGAAATGGAGGCTGAGGAGATAGCTCACTCAGTAGAATGCTTACTTTGTAAACACAAGGACATGAGTTTGAGCCCTAGAATCCACATAAAGAGTTCAAATCCACATTTGAGCTGGAGAGGTGGAGACGGATGGGTTGCCAGTCAGTCAAGGTAGTCTATGTGTAGAGTTCTAAGCCAGAGAGAGACCTGATCACAAAAATGTTAAAAGTATATAGCCCAGTGTGGTAGCTCACATCTTTAATCCCACTGAGGAGGCAGAGACAAGCAGATCTCTTGAGTTGGAGGCCAGCCTGGTCTACAAAGTGAGTTCTAGTACAGGCAGGGCTACACAAAGGAATGATGTCTGAGGCTGTCTCCTAACCTCAAGCATGCACATACATACACACAGGCATCCCCATGTGAACACACACACACACACACACACACACACACACACACACAGAATAACGTACAGGGGCCTCTGAAATCTTAGCAGCTATATTCACTACACATTTCTAGAAACGAAAATCCTTGTCTTGCAGGAGGCCTGAGTGCTGCCCAGTTCGCCAGCGAGTACATGGAAGAAGTCGCTTCCTTGCTGCAGAGTGAAAAAGTGATGTCGTCGAAGACGAAGATCCTGCTGCTCCAGAGCGTGGCGTGCTGGTGCTACTTAAACCCAGCCAGCCAGAAGAGAGCCAAACAACTGCAGTTCATTCCTATCTTCATCACTTTCTTCGAGACTCCCTTCCACTCCACCATCAAGAGTGAAGTAAACAGCCACCGCCTCGTGCAGTTTTGGATATGCTATGCCCTCTCTGCCATGACCTGTAACAACTTAGCCATCATGAAGGAGCTGCGGTCTTACAGCTCTCTAAAATACCACCTGCAGATATTGGCTATGGAGAACTGGTCTGGGTGGTCTGAAAATTTTGCCGAGGTCTTATATTTCCTAATAGGTTTTCACAGGAATTAATTTATTTTCAATCCGTTACATGATCCAGCTATCTATGCCATTGCATTACCCTGGAAACTTGCAATAAAGAATAAAATCCATGTGTTGTTCTACATTGTTGTCTTTTGCAGTTAAAAAGTCCTATGCATGGGCTGAGGAGATGGTTCAGCGGGGAAAGTACTTGCTGTGCATGCCTGAGGACAAAAGTTTTGGTCACCCAGAATACACCTATAAGCTCTGTGGGTTTTGGTACCCAAAACGTGGTCCCAGCAGCGGGGGTGGGCAGTGATGAGGGAAGACACACTAGGCCAACCTCAGAGCTATACATATGCACCACACACATACAAACATGTACGTACACACAGTCTATGTAGACATCCATACAGTGTGTCAACTGTAATCATAAAACCTCTGAACAGTGCCACTGCTTAATATGAATTTATAGGTCTGGGGCTTCTTGAGCTCACACAAGTGTAATCTCTCCCACTAGGAAACAAAGATGTTAAATCACCCAGGCTTGTAATCCCAGCTCAGCTAGGTGGAGGCAGGAGGGTTATGAGTTCACAACTAGCCTGGGTAACACAGGGAGACCCATTCTCCTGGGCTTGAGGCCAGCCTGCTCTGCAGAGTGAGTTCCTGGACAGCCAGAGTTACACACACACAAAAAAAAACAAAAACCCTGTGTGGTAGAGCAAACATTTAATAAGAGCACTTAGGAGTCAGACCTCTGTAGTTTGAAGCCAGTCAACCTTGCCTACATATTAACAGACCAGCCCGAGATATATAGTGATACCCTGTCTTTAAAAAAAATTTTTTTTTAAAAAGGCCAGGGGTAGGGTGGGGTGTTGGGGAGGGCAACTGGAGAAATGTTTCAGTGTGGAAAAAGAGCTTGCCACGCAAGTATATGGACCTGAGTTTGAATCCCCAGAATCCACCTAAAGCAGAACACGGTAGAATGTGCTTGTGATCCAGCATTCTTATGGCAATATGAGAGGCAGAGACAGGGAGAATCTCTAAAGAGACCCTGACTCAAACAAGGTAGGTGAGGACTGACCCCTAAGACTGTCCTCTGACCTCCACATATCCACTGCAGCACTCACGCATCAATATTCACACACAGGAACACACATACACATCATAGACATACACACAAACATTTTTTTAATGGAAAACAAAAGGCAATTAGGCCTGGTGGCACACTCCTGTAATCCCTGGTTTAAAGCCAAATGCTACAAGGTAAGAGTGCTTCCTACTCTTCCAGAAGACTTGGAAGGTGGAGGCAAGAGGATCAGAGTTCAAGGTCATCCTCGGCTGCTGAGTCTGAGGTCAACCTGAGGTCAACCCGAACTCCATGAGATTCTTTCGCATACTCTGCAGCATGCAACTGCAATTAGATGCAAAGGGCTGTGTGCCATCACAGTGGTAAATATTGTTTGTGGGAATATTGGTTTGGGCCTTTACACAAAGGCCAATGTCTACCATTAAACTATGAGCATTATTTTCTAATAACTGTTTGAAGCTGATTTAGAACATTTACTTCATTACCAATTCCTCATAGAGAAAAAAACATAACCTGGGTTCTTGTCGTACCACGTTTACCAGAAATAGCAGCACAGTCCTCTAATCTTAGCACTTGAGATCAGGAGTTCATTGCTTCCCATCTCAACAGGTCAAAGCAATAACGAATATCATACACTTCATACAACTGTATCAAAGATATTCCTAAAAATGAAACTGACTAGTAACAGTGTCTTGTTATTCCTACACTGTCACTTCTTCATTACTGGACTCTAGTTTTGTTGGCGTGGAATTGGCTGTTGGATTTCTTGGACAGAGGAAGAAACCAATAGATAGCTATGTTCACTGTCTCTTCTGACTGTGCTCAGGGAACATTTCCTCTACAGAGGGAACTGTAAGACCATCTGGCCACCAAGCCTACTTAAGCTCCAAAAGCTGCCTGTTATGTGGAAGGAGGTAAAATTCAAGTTAAATCTTGCAGCACTGTAATGGTAGGCCTTGAATGCCAAACTGGATAACCAGTTTTCAAGTCCTTCTGTTTTCCTTTACTAACCCTTCTTACATCATCTCTCCAGCATTTGGGTTTTCCCAGAACAACTCGGAGATATGGATCAGCTGGAATTAGGGGGCACGGGGGGGGGCTGTGGAAACCTAATGCAGTGAGAAATTCCTGGAATCTATGGGGGTGACCCAAGTGATGGAGGATACTGAGTCTGAACTGATCATTTTTTTGTAGCCAGGTAAGGTTTCAAGTAGTGAGACCGGGTTACATTTGGTTGAGGCCTAGGAAGTAGGTCCTCTGGAGATCCCTAAAGCCAGACCGAGGCAAGGACAGAAGGTCACTCTCTGAAAACTGACATTGCCAAGGACAACTTCCACTCAGCTTATTGAATGTAGAGAGGTCAAGCTGGTCCAAGTTTGGAGACTTCATCCCTATTACATTCTAGTCTCTTTGGCATGGAAAGATACTCTGCAGGCAATGTAAAGAGAAACCTAGACATCAACCCAGCCACAAAACCCTCCACCTACAATCTGTCCGGCCTGAAAGATGTGTTGGGGCAATGGTGGCCGAGAATTTGTGGGAGTGGTCAACCAAAGATGGCTCAGTGGTTAAGAGTACTGGTTGTTCTTCCAGAGGACCCAAGTTCAATTCCCAGCACCCACACAGCTGCTAACAACTGTAACTCCTATAACTGGGGGTAGGGAACTGAACCCAGGTTCTGTGCAAGGACAGCAAGAACTCTTAAGCGTTGGATTATCTGTCCAGTCTCAATTTCTTAAAAAATATTCTCAAAAATGTTTCCGCTGTCACAAACTGTTTCTTGCACAGGCATCAAGTTCACCTGGCTTCTCTCTGGCCTCAGCCAGCATCCATCCCATCACCATCCGGCTATGTGCTCTGCTGCTATGCTGTTATAGCTAGCACACTACTCTGAAGTGCCTGCATCCTGCTTCTGCCTCAACCCTGCTACTGTTCAGTTAACTGTGTGCCATTCCCATGGGTCACGTGATAGGTGGAATTTGAGGTGCAAGCCAAAAACTGATGATTCAAACTGCATGAATGGATGAACATGCTACCTCGCGGGCACGCAGATAAGCAATCAGCCCGAGGAGATTGTGTTGTGGCAGTTAAGACAGAAATACTGGGGATGGTATGTTGGACCTCATGAGGCCTGTGTAACTTCCTGAGCCTAACTTGAGTTTAATGAGGCCCAGTGTAACTTACTAAGCCTAACTTGAGTTTGGAGAGGAATGACTCAGCACAGCCTGACCTAGGTCCGCCTCTGCTCAGCCACCACTGATGGGGAAGGATATTATTGACCCTTATTCCTCACTCCACCTCACCCCATCCCAAGACTTCCGCCCACTACCTTAGCCCTATATAAGTTCCTGCCCTGATGCAATAAAGTGAGATTCTGCTTCGACAGACTCCCTGCTCAGTGTGAGTTTCTCCCCGGTGGCCAGGGGGGAGGTCTGTGGACCGGCTCTGCCTCAGCCCTATCTGCTGGAAAACCCAGCAATGGTACCTTTCCCTGAATGAGATCCCCAAGTTAAAGAAAGCGAAACAGCAACATGCATTTACTACTCTGCTTTTTGATGTCAGTGAATACATGACCAGCTGCCACAAACTCCTACAACCTTGACTTCCCCATCATGGTTTATCATCCTTGAAGTGTCAGCCAGGATAAACTTCCTTTCTTAAATCATCTTTGCTGAGCTGGAGAGATAGCTCAGCAGTTAAGAGTACTGATTGCTCTTCAGAGGACCCAGGTTCAATCCCCAGCACCCACATGCAAGCTCACAACTGTCTGTAACCGCTGTTCCAGGGTATATAACACCCTTACACAGATATACATATGTTTGTAGATATACAAACAAAACACTGATGCACATAAAGTAAAAATAAAATAAATTATAAATAAATTGCCTTTGCCAGAGAATCTTATCACAGCAACAGGCAAAGAAACAGAGCTATCACTGCTAAGGACAAAGCCGCCATAAGGCGATCTACCTGTGCATCACCCAGGAACTTGGACCAAATTTCAGATGAGCTGGGAACCCCCATTCCAGAAGAACCAAGCCTCCCAAAAGTGCAAACACCACAGTAGGTGTCCCCAGCATTTGTGGCCATTGCTATCAAGTTACCTGGAAATGTTAGCAACATTATTTGAATAAATTTCCTCTTTGAGTATCAAACCATGTGATAGCTACTTGAATTTTAAATTAAACGGAAATAAGTTTGAACTGAAAAAATAATTACTGTGGGGAAAGTGGAATTTGTTTTTCTTGTATTTTGAGGCAGGTTTTCTCTGTGTAGTCCTGATTGTCAAGGATTAAAGGTGTGTGCCGCCATTGCCCAGCAGGAAAATGGAAGCTTTACTCCTGCTGGGGAACTGGGCTGGTAAACATACCGCAAGGACCCATTATCCTATTCAGAGGACTCTGGTGCTCTCTGATACTTACAAATTTCTTGCCATTCCTTGACCTGTGATTTATCAGGTAAAACCTTAAGTCCAGAGATCTTCGGGGTTTTCTCGTTGCTAATGTTTTTTTGTTTGGTTTTTTGAAGATAGAGTCTTACTATGTAGTTTAAAGTGGCTGTCATGGAATTTGCTCTGTACGCCAGACTGACCTCAAACTCAGAGATCCTCCTGCCTCTGCCTCCTGAGTGCTGGGATTACAGGTGTGCCACTACAGAAGGCTAAGTCCACAGAGCCCTTTTGAAGGGATAGTTTGTTAAGCAGAATGAAAGGCCCTATGGCAGTGTGGCGGTCATGCGTGACACAAGCATGCACTGGAATGTACTTCTGGAAGCATTGCAATTTTTTTTTAATCAAAATCGTCTTTGTTGTGATTTTTTTTGTAACAGAATTTCTCTATGTAGCCCTTGCTGTCTTAGAATTCACTTTGTAGACCAGGCTGCACTCAAACTAAGAGATCCTCCTGTGTGCCTCTGTCTCCCTGGTGCTGGGATTAAAGATACATGCCACCACGCCTGGCTAGCAGAGTAGCTTTTTAGTGCATGTAAGTGCAGCCACTCGCACTTCAAGGCCCACACGTGCAGGTCAAGAACAATTAGGGGCCAGTTTTCTCCTGTCACCATGGCCGCCAGGGGCAGAGTCTAGGTTGTCAGGCTTTCCCATCTTGTCAGTCCACTGGGGAGATATCTCGCCTACGGTGTACCAAGACTGCCAGTCCACTGGGGAGATATCTCGCCTACGGTGTACCAAGACTGCCAGTCCACTGGGGAGATATCTCGCCTACGGTGTACCAAGACTGCCAGTCCACTGGGGAGATATCTCGCCTACGGTGTACCAAGACTGCCAGTC